>OX155955.1:31814758-32005742 GCA_944548615.1 Micropterix aruncella | reverse complement strand
AAATAAAGCAAATAATCTGTTCCTTTGCGCTGGGTAATAGCGCAAGAAAATATAAATTTGCCATTTTATTGGCGTGCGAATAGTGGCGATAAAATGTAAGCGGTTTTATTTCTGAAGTTCGTATTTTATATTTTTTACGATCGGTATTCTGGATCAATTTTGATTGCGGACTATTTATCGTGCGTTAATTTAGTTTCCGCGTTAATTTTTACTTTTCCGTAATAAGACGGGGAAAAGCTGTAGGTATCCGCGGCTCCGCCCGCGTGAAAAATCTGTGATAAGTATTTTCTTTTGTGTCCTTTAATGTTAGGGAACATTGAATTGCGCATTGAAGTAGGACACTGACTCTTATTCCTTTTTTTTCGGTGCCTAATTAAGGGTTAAGTATTCACTTGAACTCGGAAGCGTGTGTGACTGTCTTGATGAATGAATTACCGAGGAGTAATTGCCTTCTTTCAGTTGTGGGGATTGTAAAACTTTTTTTTTAGTATTACTCCAAAATATATTGGTTTATAACGTTATTACCCCCTCGTATGAGCGCGGACGCAGTTATAGTTTTACAAGTATGGGGGTTGGAAATTACATTGGGAGGTGTCAATTACTACGGGCAACCCGCCACCACAGGGAGTTATAACGACCTCAGGCCATTCTCTCATGGAGTGACTTAAGAACTTTATTGATAATACAATACAAAGTCGAACACAGACCAACGACTTACAACACAGCCAGCAGGCCAACCTCGGGCTTACTATTAGATTTGAATTTAGTCACAGATTCGAGGACGTTTGTGCGGGCTCTGCCTGACGTTAGCGGTAATTCATATGTCGAATTTATCGCGGATTCGTGGCCCCTTTGCCGACAAGCTCACTCGGGATCGGGTGACTAACGGATCGTTTCTAAGGATAGGTACCCCCGCTTCATCGAAAACGTACGTCTTCGAACTCCCCTGGTTATTTGTCGGATTGCGCAAGCATGGCTAATGCAACCTGGTACGCAAACCGCCCAGTTCCACCCGATGTGCTCCCTTGTATCTGCATTTCTGATCCCAACTGTCTACGACTGCAGGTTGCAGCGGCATGTAAAGGAGAAGAGGAGAAATACAGTTAGCTGAATCATACCGCCCCCCCCCCACCGCTCTATATATACCTACGTTTGTAATTCCCCGAGTGGTTTTTTTCCTTTTCCTTGAATATTGTAGATAAATTAGTGGGTTGAATTCGTTGTAATATCAATGTTTTGGGGTCTAACACTGAGTATAATCCGGGACAGAATGATGCCTATCTAAAATGGTAATAGGTGAAAACAACGAATGCTACTGTTTTATTTCTTATTAAGATAAGTATAACAATTATTGTAAAAATTAAATGTAATGACAGATACTATCATTTATGTGATTGGAACAATATTTAGTAGCCACTACTATAATATTTGGTACCCTAAACCACTACATATAATCTTATGGACTACGTTTTTCTTTGCTATATTCATATTGTATCTGTAATGGCCCTTAAGTACCATTACATGCGATCAACAAATGCATTGATTTCTAGTGAAATACATTGACACAATTCAGCTATTATTTTTACTCGTGCAGCGATGAATCAGCACGATGAAACAATACTTTTACTCGGAATATTTCGAATTGCATCATTTCCCGGCCTATATAAACCGGCGAAAAAGCAACCAAAATACCCCGAGTGATCACCTTCCCCCAAGGTTGCGACGGCATACCCGGCACTCTCTGTCACGAGTTAGGTCAATGGGTCCGGCTCCTTGGTTTCCTTTCCTTACCTTTATCAGTCCTCGTGACTGGGAAAGAATCCTTCATCCACTATTCCCGTATAACCTCCGTCGCGCAACCCTCGCGTCTCGATAAACCTATTCGGCAAGCGTTATAACTGGCAGTATCAAACTTTCAATCAATAAATACCTTCTACTTCATTCAAAACCGCCTTTCAATACGGAGATAACTTGTAAGTTGATACCACCACCTCACACCGAACAATTTGGAGTCTAGTGAGGGGTGGTCACTCACAGTACTGTGAGTATTACATCACGTCGGGGACACCATTGTGCACTTTTTTGCTTAAAAAATATATATTATTAATCGTTATTTTAAATAATATATATCTACTGTAAGGAGAAGAAAAAAAAAATTAAAAAAATTTCTTTCTAAGTAAATTTACTTTTCTAAGTTAATTTTCTATTAGATGATTTAATTTTATTTTTTAATAATTTTAATGTCATACTTTAAAAAAATCTTTTTCATACAACACCTAGTGACGCCGACTATGTTCTCCTTTCCCGCGCTTTCTCTCATTCTTCTGTCTATTTGAACTTCCCTACGCATTGTCGTCTGAGCTTTTGGCGTCAAATGACTGGTGCAAATTCATGACCATATATGGACATGCTTTCTACGCGTGTATAGTGCTGCTTTTATACTTTTTATCGTAATATCCATTCTTTTATATTCCTCTATTCAAATATGACATTTCAAACACGATCTTATTTTCAAAAATCCTTTCGATTTTATTTATATCTCTGAAATTAAATTGAGATTTTTTTTTAACTTTATAAATGAATCAGTGCCATCTGTCATTTTCTGATATAACTTCTTGATTTTAATCTGATATTTTATGGATATTTGTTATACCTAATCGTTCCACTTTTTTTTTTTACATGTCGCTACTGGTATTGTTTTAAAATTAAATATTCGTGACTATGTTATCGCCGTATCGCGATTTTCAAACTTGATAGGTTTGAATGTAAAGAATTTAATTCATTACACTAACTGCCAATTTCAGTTTTATAGAGGTTTGTGCTTGGTGCTTTATTAAATCTTTGCAACTAAGAAAGGTGCGTCAAATTACCCACCATAAAATTCGGCTTGTCAAAATAGAATAGTTTATGTAGGCCTTATTAATAAGCAATTTGGGATAGGTTCACAACAGTGCCTCACCTAGCATTAGCGAGCGGTTTAAATTATTTCTATGACAACACCATAATAGCAAGTAAACACCGCGAAGGCCTTTGCTAAGTCATGAATAATTTCCAAACCAAGAAATCGATTGGTCGCGATCAAGGACAGACGTTATTTTCTAAATTTGTCGCGCGAGTTGCTATGTTTGGTGATCTGTGAGTAATTGAATGAAGGAGTATATTTTTTTCGTTGTTTGCTGTGTTGCTGTCGGAGTCCGGAGTTCTGAGCCCATCGAGTATTCGTACTCTTGAAGCCATTTCGAGTCACTTTCCTCTTGAAGCCTCTTCGAAACAGAAACAATAGTTACCCTAAATTATATGGTCGATACACAGTATTATATTCTTTCACGAATTTCATCTTGATAAATCGTCGCCGTTCTAGGTTATAAAAAGTGCGATAATTTATTTGCATTCGATTTTCCAACGGTTTTGTTCTCTTCGTTTAATTAGATTTTTTAAATATCGATAATAAGAAGAATTTTATGTTATATAGGTAGTACAAAAATTGACATAAGGTTTAGGTTTATAATATATAATAATATAGCATTATATAATTATATAGCAAGATTGTTGTTTAATAAAAGAAAAAAATATGTTTTTTCTATTGTACAACGTACTTATATATTATATACTTTTGAAATATATAAAATGCACTTTTTGAAATTTCGACTTAAGAAGCTACAAACAATGAGTCGCCGTTCTAGTTATCTGTAATGATCGCTGTGATGATCGCGATTTTCAGATGTCCGCGATTTTCAGATTTAAGAAGTCCGATTTTCATTACTTTTATGTTCTACTCTGTCATTTAAAAAATATATTATTTAACTTATAAACCACTAAAGATATGAATTCTTCGAATTCTGAGACACTTTTGTTTTTGATTCAAGCATTAATAATAACAGAGTTATGTAGAATTCAATCTTGAAATTATATCAGTTTTAATTCAAAACTCGCTGAAGATAACGAAAAGTGACGTAAGCTAGAATTATAGGCAATGTCCTTTTAATTATAAGCCAAATTTCTTTGTATTCCTAGGACCAGTATTACCAGATTTATATTGTTTTTCATTTTTGATAAGATGTTATTATAAAACCAAAATTGAGCTTTTGAGATCTCAGCATTAGGATGAACTATCTTTGTACGTAATTTATTCCTAATTGGTCGCGTAGTTTCTGAGATAAGGTGGCTAAATCAAGCACACAAACACACATATGTAGATTCCTAATTATATATCGAAAAAAAGTTTTTCCTTGTTAAGTTTATTTTTTTCCTCTTTAATTTAATTTAATTAACTACTTCAGGAGGTATTTCTTTTAAAAGTAAAAATACCATCAACGTGTGTTAGACCTCGTGTATTCAGCATTATTCATGTTATCTGTAGTTATGTGTAGTTATTTGAGTATTACATATTGTTTGAAAAGCGAATTTTATCGGCATAATTTTAATATCTATGTTGTTTATCACTTTACGATTATCAATTAATTGTATCTATTGTGATACCTTTTATATAACTGGATTTTATAACAATTCACTTAATGGTGGATATTCCAATTGTTTTGTTGATTTTCCTTTTTTGTTAATCTTCGAAAACCTGTTATTTACTTAAGTATTTGTCTACGTTTACTGCTATAAAATGCATCAGATTTTATTACATATCGTCGCGACACGATTACAACTCTGTAACTCCAAATTAGTAGTTTTGAGGTAGACCAGTTTTAAGTTTGTTTTAAAGTTTGGACCCGTCCACTTCTTCAGGTTGGTATCAATCTGAAACCCTAATCATTTTTTATCTTTTACTTCTATTGTCCTCCGTCTTCACGGAAATATTTACGAGAACTGGGGAAAATCAGAATGTCATGAAAACGAATTACGATATCTAGTTGTGTCAGGCAGTTGTCAACCAGGTAGGCTTAGTTTTTCGCTTGCTAAAACTAAATAAGTGAAGTTGCCTAGTTTTTGTGCCATCTGCACCTAACTGCGAGACACACAGTCTTGCCACCTCTAAATCAATAAGTCGAATACATCGAGTTTAAGTATTAAAGCTGGAGCTGAAATAGACTAAGCAAGCATCGTTAAAACCTAAGGGAAGGCCCATGGTGGAAATGAAAAAGCCGACGAACTTGCTAAGACGGGAGCAAAGGGAACGTTATACGGCCCTGAACCATGTTGTGGCGTACCAAAAAGCCTTGCAAACCTAATGCTCAAACAAATATGTTCAGAACAATCCGTCAACCACTGGAACAACACGCGAGGGTTGAATCAATCCAAAGCGCTAATTAAGGCTTACAACCCTAAGACGGCCCGTGAGGCCTTATCGCTAAATAGGAACAATCTACACATACTGGTGAGAGCGCTCACGGGGCATTATGGCCTTAACAAACACATGTACAGCCTCAAGCTCCGAGACACAAAAATGTGCAGGTTCTGCCAAGGGGCAGAGGAAACTCCCCTGCACCTCATGTGCGAGTGTGGCCCGCTGATGCGTATAAATTACATCCCCTTGGGTGGTCATTACCTCCAACCTGATTAGGTAAAACAATCTGGCGTCAAAAGCCTGTTGCAGTTCTTAAATGACATGAGGCTTAGCGCAGAATTATAGTAGGTGGCGAACACAATAGATCAGCAATGGTCGCAGTGTTACAAGGGTCATAAAGACCTTAGAAAAGCCCCACACAACAAATAAAAAAATAAAAAAACGGATGAGCACCGCTTTCGACAGTGCAATGTAGGTTTAATGGTAGTCCCTTTATCTTGTATATATACCGGTTCTTTGTATACATATACCGGTGTATATTTTTTCCAATTTCTTATGTTATTTTCTTTAACTTAGTTTTTATATAGATTCCATACACACATTATTAAAAAATTAAATACACGCCTTAAATGCAAATACACGCCTTAAATCATATTTTCATGCCTAGTTAGGTGGCATGAAAATATGATCACTGGAATCAGTTTTTGGTATATCATGTTATTAGTTTTTTGCTACTGTCTTTTTATCTATGACATTTTACGTGTTGTCCATTTTAGTGCAGATTATTATGAATAACAAATCAAAATAAAAAAAGAGAATAAAGCGACGATATTTACCTTTGTCGCTAAAACCACTAACTACATTTTTTCTTTTTTTTTTTTACAGATTCAGAGCTGTCAGAACTATCACACCTCGGTGAGTAACTACTCGTTTATTTTTTGGATCTACTACCTCTTTAAAGTCGCCCTTTTCAGTGGAATCGGAACTGCATTGCGAGGAATGAGGTCAAGCGCGATATCAGGAATTACGTAAATATGTCGATTGTGAAATATCGCTTCAGTTTATAAACAAATGGTGGCATTCTCGAACGTGACTCGATTACATTACATTTCAATAATCGAGAACGAACAGCGATACAATTCGTCTTGTTGCAGAATACAATTGGTTTGTCGAGTCGAACCCACTCGTCTGTGGCATTAGAAATCGATGCTGATATTTTTAATGGTTCCGTCGAGGTGGGGATAAGTGCAAACGCCTACATTTTTTGTACTTAACACTTCAGGACTCGCGACCTATGTTATTTTTGAACGTAGTTCAACAGGTAAAACACGTAGTGTACCCGGGTAAAACAGACCAATAAATTAAGATGGATTTATAGTGAAAAACATCAAACTATTTTATGAAGAAAAGTATTTGTTATATTATTTTATGTCATATTTAACATAACAATTCTCATTAAGGCGACATGAGACCTCAGAAAAATATCCGAAATGGGCGGACACGCGAAGAAATAGGCGGGATCAATTTCGTAGGGTTCGATCAATAAAAATCAAGCGTTGACGAAGCATCAGGCACGATTCCACGATTACTAAGATTTCTATCGCAGCGCTAGCACAGAATAACTATCTCTGCTCGGTGGTGGTAGGTATAAGAGTGTTAGTGGCAAAGCATATTTAGCATAACACTCAGAACGCTCTCACGTTTTAAACAATTGTAATTAATTTAGGGCCTAAATAAAAAATGTGGCTAAACGCGACGCTAGAGAATTAACCAGTCAATTTGATGAAATTAAAATGAAAAACACTCTCACCGCTTTCATTGTAGGAGTAATCGCGCCGGAAAGTTTTCGAAATCAGTTTAAAGCCTTAATGTCCAACGAAATAAGCAACTTTTTTGAGTTCAAATTGTAAATTGTTTCCTTATCGGTTTTCTTATCGGTTAGAAATTCGGTTAGAAACTTTTAAAAATAATTGCTTATATTTAAAAAAAAAATCATAAAAGTAAAATCTTTCCCAGCTATTATGTCACCTTAAAACGCATTATATTGATAATTAACTTATACCAAAAGTTAAATTTAACAACGATACTTCTTTTTCTTTTAAATTTGCCATAATTCCAGAATAATGTGTGTTACCTTGGCTATCCTTAAATGACTATTATATCAAAACTATTACAATTCCTAATCTAGGATATATTCTTTATAAAGTAGGATATAATTTAATATAAGAATAAAAGCATTGATTATATATTACGCTATTACATTAGGCACCCTACAGTACGATTTGGCAACCTTCTGTGCCGGCGGAATTCAGGTGGCGATTTATTTGGCCATCTATAATAACATTGATAATGAATAGTTTTTTATAAAGGACTGATTGGTAATTAAGAAATCCGGAGATATCAGCAATAGAATTAAAGAAAATCGGACAGAATAAAAATCACAGAAATAATATGAAGAGAATGCCATCTATTAGTCTAACTGAAATTAAATTGTGTAAATATTACGTATTGAAACCTGTATACCAAATAAACAACTGATATCTTGATGCAAATAATATTAAAAATTATTAGAGGTATTATTTATTTTTTTTGTTGTTGTTATATGATTTTATACTGTAAAGGAGAGTTTAGAGCGCAATTTACAGTGCTCCGCCTTACTATTGTACCACGAAAGACGCCATATTGAACATAATAATCAATTTCAGGAACTATAAGGGGATGCTACAAATTACTGGTTTCCAAATCGTAGGACGTCGTTGAGCAATACATATTTTTATTAGGTTGCTAAGTCTACCGATATCGTCTACTGATATCGATTGCGATCGCCAATTGAATAGGTAATAGGTTGAAATGCATATTTTTTAAGCAGTCATTTGATGGTTCTGTAAATAGTAGAATGAGAATCAGAATCACAATTAATTTATTTGCCCGTTTCGTGTTATACATTTTGTGTTATATGCACGTTTGTGCATGCACTCGGGTGTGTCAGCTAACTACGAACGTCACCAGTAGATGCGCAAGCATTCTGGGTGGTGCCTCCACAAGAGACGATGTTAGTCCCGCAGGTTTATTCGCGTGTTAGACTGATTTTACTATGTTCTTACGATCTAAGTTATAAGTACAACTTACGAGCTATGTTATCTACGATCTACGTTATATGTACAGCTTACAAACTGTGCTAGCGAAGTAGA
Source organism: Micropterix aruncella (assembly GCA_944548615.1). NCBI lineage: Eukaryota > Metazoa > Arthropoda > Insecta > Lepidoptera > Micropterigidae > Micropterix > Micropterix aruncella. The sequence continues at coordinate 31,997,318 of OX155955.1, read as the reverse complement.
ACATAATAAAAATGAAACCAAAATAAGAGAACGACCGAACATAACCCGGACGATCGCCCACATTGGTGGGTAATCGTTCAAACCATGCCCAATCGCTCCTCCATCCTTGCCTCCACGCGGGTAGATACACAAGAAGATATTTATTAATCATTTATTTATTTGTTTATTCACTTATAACTAATCAACATTGCAATAAACAAACGCATTAAATAATAAAATTATTAAAAAGAAATCGATTAATAACTATACGAGTACAAAATAGACCCTCGCATTAAGTACTACCTATCAGATAAGAATAAATAATTAATCGCCTATAATTTAAACTGACGAAGGTTGGCAGTAAAAATATCTGAATCTTATTCAAGCCATTCAATTGCCGCAAAGCACGTGCCAACAATTTCCACCTCGTAAGGTTAGTGCGCGAGAACGGCTCCGCAAAGTTGGTGCAAATGAGCAGCATGAAGATAATTATTTGGTACAAAAAGATCAGTCAGAACAAACGTTGATAATATCCGTACTGCTTGAAGTACAAAAATATCGAAAAATGCTTCTGTACGTTTTTCAGAGCTTAAAAATGACATAGATTGACATAGATATGCAGATTTTAAATAGCTGAATTGCTGTATCACCAACCCAAGATGTTTGAATGAAGTTGACTTCTTAGATAGTTGACTAATACGCTCCTTGTTATATCAAACACAACACATCAAAACAAACTACTACTAGGTTTTTTACCCGATGGCGAGTGCTGGAGTGTTATTTGTAACAGCGACTTCTCTGGCTAGTTATACCTACCATTTGTTGTGACACAATAACGAAAGTTAGACAAAATTTACATTTGATTTTCTATTTTGAATAGCCCGTCAATATGTTAACCTTGTATATTAAGGGGACAATCTCTGGGCCCCAATATGGGTTTCTGCCATATTTACTTAATACTTTGTTTACTAAGTCGCTAAAATGTCTAAAATCTTACGAAATTTTGGCTCTAATATTTCTAATAGTTCAGTGAAAAATATTACCACAAATCTATAGAAATCATCATCAACAACAGTTGTTACAGATATGCTTCAGTTACTGTAGGATAACCCCAATTTGTTTGAATTGGATATGATATAATCTATTAGTCATACAACATAAACGCATCGCTGTCTTTAGATCCCACATGGCAACTGGAAACCAGTCGCACACTATCTTCCATTAGCTTGCAATAATATTATAGATCAAAGAACATGACGATTACGAGCCACCGCTATCGTACATATAATATGTAAATAAATACACCATCCTATTCTGGTCAGGGTGATTGAACTTGCGCGTATTCTGACCTAAACCCATGCGAATTAAATCGCGTGCCTTACTTTACGAATACTGTTGAAAACGCGTCGTACCAGCGACCAGCTGCTCTGTATTCCAGAGTTCATCAAACGCGACCGAATAGATGTCACATTAAATTACAGAACAATCGTACATGGAAATCGAAAGATATCGCATTTTCCAGACAATTATAAGTATGTACTTATTATAAGGTCTCATTACCTATGTATGTAATTGCCGTTGTTTCAATTATTGAGATTAATTGAGATAACTTGGATTTGAGTTGGAATTCAAATCAAATACATTTTTACCTAAGGGCCTTGCTCATCTTTTCTAAAATTCAGTTATTTATTTGTCTTTCGATCGTGTGCACGGATATTTTCGTGTTTGCGTTCGTGTGTTCGATGGAAAGTTTAGAATTCCCGTTATTTTAGAAAAGTAGGTCCTGTGCCGGTGTTATCCATTACAGCTTCTTCCGTTCTGGCACATCAGTTAAAAACTCAAATTTGTACTGTTAAGAACTGGAAAAAATAATGAAAAAGCAAAACCGCATAGCTAGAATTTCAATATTTTGAATCATTAAATGTATATTTTCTTACATTTTTTTGGTCTTATATTTCTTACAAAAACCGTTAATTTCACAGGCGAGGATATTTACTCCTCCCATACAGGTTGTAATTATAAGCATACAATTTGCTTGATTTTGCTACACATAATTTGTGTAGGTAACCCAATGCAAACAGATAATTTATGAAACTTAAGAATGGGGCTTAAAATAACATACTATACAAAATACAGTCACCGATAATTTATGACATGGCCTTTATGACTTTAACCCCTTCAGTAAACATTAAATAAATTAAAAATGGAAATTAAAACGTAAGACCTTAAAGGTCTAGTTGGTTGTGCGATTTCGTCTTATTTCGGATATGCTGGCACATTTATATGCATAGAGCTATGTTTTTTCTCTATAGTAATGTTTATTTTTAACGATTCTGTATATATATTAGTATGTATGTCCATATCTTTTTTTGTACATTACTTTATAAAATAAAATAAAATATAAGAATATATATATTTAAGTATAGTTTGATATAACTTATAGTACTTAGATTGTCAACAAGTTTTCAATTTTTAGATAGTCAACGAGTACTTTTTTGTATATTCCTTTAATATATACATAAGACTTGCCCTTGAGAGTATTTATTAAAGACATCAGTACCACCTCAACTCAGATTAATTCCTAGTGAAGTAGTAAACCGTTATTATGTCAACAAAAAAAAAATATAAGGAGGAGTATTTTTTGTACTTTATATATTGGATTTATCGACCAATGAACTTTTTAACAAATTCAATAACGTTTCATATTAGCTTTTACTTAGACAGTTTTGTTTAAACGGTCGTGGTAAATAAATATCTCTTTGTGATTCGCGAAATAATAGATTTTATAAAGCGAGAATTTGACGACTTACTAAAAACATTGCTTCAGCGGCGGCCTGAAAGATGTCGATCCCCGATTTATCGCTTTTATCGCGATCAGACGAAAACAAAACAGCCGTGCGTTTGCCTCCCGAAATTCCTGGAAAAAGAGATTAAAGTCTCAGAAACTTGGCAGTGCCTGAATCGAAGCCGAACGACTGCGTTTTACAGTTGTTATTTTCGCAGTACAATAGCCGAATCGCTTGCGTAGTTCGTTTGGATGACTGGTATATTTCCAACTGATGTCGTGGCAATTAATTGCGACTTTTCGCGGTCCAGAAAGGTCATTTGTAAGAGGAAAATGTCTGCGACCTGCGCGGGGCTTTTAACCGCAATGAACGAACCTGTACAACTACAACATATTTTATTGTAGAAGATTCGGAAAATCCATCATGTCAACAAGAACAGAAACTTCAATGCGTCTTATAAATAGGATAAAAACAAATTTAACGTAATAAGTTTGTGGCACCCGACGTTTCGGCGATGTTGCAAACATCGTTGTCCAGGGCAGTCTGAAGTTCTTTTAATCGAAGTTCTATCAATCGTAGGTGGCAAACTGCTGCTTATAACGATGGCAAACGTAGGTTATAACGATGGTGGGGCGGGGGGGGGGGGGGGGGGGATGTTTGGGGCGCGCGAATTTTGAATTGCGATATTCAATAATTCATCTTCAATTCGACTATTTCAGATACGCAGCGAGGCTTTAAAATACAGGAAACCACAATAATAATTAGAAATGAAAGTATATGGAATGGAGTTTCGTCGAAAAATGACTTACAATATATGGTATATGGTCGTGTATCATAACCTAAGTGAATGATATGATAAGTAAAATATCTCTGATTTATAAGATGTTTTCATTGAGTGAAGAAAACTAGAATGAGCACTAAACTGTACTCGATTGAAATTATAATATAAGTTTATATTAATTAAAATAATTATACGTATATTCATAATGTTTACAAATAAAAAGTTTTTATGTGATTTTAGAAAATTGATTGATTCCTTATCGGAAGCTAAAAACGGATTTTACCGAGGAAATTTTGTTGCACTCGCTGCTGTCGAGGGTAGACTGAAGCGCTGTTAGTGGTTCTCCGAGGTTATTATGCGGCTTACTGCTGCTGTTAACAGGCAGATTATAGATATGTGTTCACAATGGATGTAATAGTATGAAATAAAAATATTCTGTAACAGTGGAAAATATATTATAATAACAGTGGAAATTATATCGTAAAATTGAATAGTCGAAGCTGTAGAATAAGTCAGAGAAATAAAAAAAAAAGTTTAATAGACCAATTTTAATGTCATTAATGGCATAGAGTTATTTTTCAAATAATATCTTAATTTATGTTTGAATATAGTCATTACGGGCTGACGAGAAACCGCTATCACAAAATCGAAAGTTTATTTTCAAAAATCCAAAACGAGAATCGCCAGTTTTTATTTAATCTATAAAATATTTGTACATGAGTCAATGTCAGTTAATAAATCTTATGACATTGAAATAATCGGCTGTGTGCATTCATATATCTTATTCTTTATTATCAATTTATAATATTTCCTGACTTTCTTAATTATGAGTATCATTACCTCTATTATGTAATGATTACTTATACATGAAATAGCAATGAATTATCTGACTGCTATTTAATTTATAAAGTTGTTTTTATTGACTTAATGTGTTTGCTTTGTTTATATGTAGCAAATGACTGATGAATAACGATTAGAACCATTTTGTCTATTGAAAAAACATAGAAATACTGAAAAAAATCGTATCGATGTCTTCGCATGTATGCATTAATACATATATACTCAAGTGTCACAAAAGGAATACTGAGTGTTCGTGCCTTGGTCTCAGTGGCGTAACTAAGCCGGTGCAGCCGGTGCAGCGAACCGGGTTTAATTTAATCAACACCTGAAACAAGCATGCGATTTCCGGTTGAATAGAATTCCTGCGACAGGTAAAGAAATTCCTCTAAACCCGAACGGACGAACGACTTCGAAGTAAAATTTTATAGCAGAAGCACCGTTTTAAAATGTTTAGATAGTAATCTCGACAAATATTTTTATGCTCCGGGATTTTATTTCTTCTACTATTATAGAAGTCCGTTGTAAACAAAAACAGCAGTTTTGGGGTTTGAGATTTAATTTCCATTAAATATGGGATTAACTCAAACAAATTTATGTAATAATATTTCGAAATACTTAATACACTTAATTGCAAACTAAAAATATGTATCAGATAAAGCTATTGTAGAAAAACACTTTTTTTGGATGTTTGACATTTAATGTCCATTAAATAAGGCTTGGCTAGTAGTGTCTTAAGTCAAACAACACAACTTTAGTACGAGTAATATTTCGAATTCAAAATGTTAAAAGATGATATAGTTAATACACTAAATTGAAATCTAAAAATATGTATCAGATATAACTACATAGTTATCTAAAGAGGTTATATTTATGGTTATATTTAAAAATAGATACGTCAATAAATTAAATTATTTTTTTTATATCACAAGTTACATTGTCACTAAAAAACCCTAAGCTTAGGAGAATTACCTAAATGCTCTAATTAAATATACGTTTTTTTCCACCTTTCAAACTAACTCCGACTTACACCACCCCCCAAACCCCGTTCAATATTATCCACCTACACGAAATTTATGGATTCACGATTGACTCTCACTCCTTTTAAATGCATGCTAAAGTAGGTTTGTTCATATAAATGCATTTCTTTGAATTGCAAATTCTTAAGAAAACAGTCCATTTGGCTTTTTCGTCTTAAAAGTTTGTCGATCTCTGGTCTATTCTATTCCAATTATTTGTTCTGTATTAAAGGTGGGGTTCGCTTGCAGCACATGCCTACCCATGCATGCTGTTCAATTGGTTTCCACCTTGACTATCATGCGGAGACAACGAATCGTTTAGTCATTACCACGATCATCACATGACTCACACATAGACAAGATCATTCCGTAAGAGAACGGTCTAGATAGACGATAGACTACGGATGATTCTTGATGCAAATTAATTGTGTACAGGATCCGAATCTCGGTTTAAACCAGTTCTGATCGGCATAGGGTCAGTATTTTCTTCTTCTGGGTGAAGATGCCTCCAGTTGACATTACTATTAGAAAGCTCTCCAGCAAATTTTTATATTTTTAGACCGTTTTTCATATGAAATCGAAGACTATCGCGTTTGACATTATAAATATGATTTACCGCGTGAATTTTGTAGCACCCGACGTTTCGGAGATGTTGCAATCGCTGTTGTCCACGGTAGACTGAAGCGCCATCAATCCGGTATTGTGCGGGTAGGCGGCAAACCGCTGCCACTGCGGATATCATAATGGTGGTGGGACGGCGGGTTCTAAGGGCGCATTTTTTTTAATCCGCTGTTCACATAACACTCACTGTACGTGGTTGCGTTCGGCGAAGGGCATTTAGAACATTTTAAAAAGAGGGTTCCCCGTAGTAAAGAGTTTAAAACTGTCATCTCTATTGAAGTTCGGGGTTGTTTTTATTTCAATGACTTCCTGGAGCATGCGGGGAATGTAAAATTGTTCTTTGGATATCACAATGGGATTTTTAAACTGCACCCAGTCAGTTATATCGTAGATCGCTGATTTTTCTCGCTGAACGTTTTATCAGCTTTGATGTGTTGCATCAGTCGAGTCTATGGGCCGTTTCGTTTGTCCATCGTAACCTAACTTACAGCTGCACTCAATTTTTTACACACCTAGGGTCTGCAATGGTATTTCATCCTTCACAGGCCTCAGCGATCGACCTATACGTTGGGTCGGTATGAAGATCAATTTTATGTCGAATGTGTTTAGCATCTTACTTATTCGATCTGTCACGCCCTTGACGTATGGGCTCGTGATCTTTTTGGTTTCTGAGTTTCATCTGTATTGGGTCGTGTGCGTATCTCGCGATATTTTCCAAAGCCATTTTTTCTAATGACATCATTGCGTAGACCGCGTGCTTGATTCGCGAGCGACGTTTGCACTGAAAGTAAATCGTAGGGGTGATGGTGTGAGTTGGCATTCAAATATCTGTCCGTATGTGTGGGTTTCCGATAAACTGTATGCCCGAGAGCATTGTCACTTCTCCTCATCAGTTTAAAATCCAAAAAAGCCTTAGAGTCGTCCTTTTCTACTTCATAGGTGAATCTATTTTTTGGGTGAACCCAAGAATCCTTCCACCGTTTCAGGATGCAGAAGGTGTCATCCACAAGGCGAAGCCAGAGAATAGGTTTAATTTTTGACATTTTGATGGCTAGTTCCTAAAAATGTTCCATGTATAAGTCCGTAACTATTGGCGATACGGGGAATCCCATTGCTACTCCGTCGATTTGCTTATAATAATCGCCGCTCCACAGAAAGTAATAGGATGTCAGGCAACGTTGAAGCATGTCGACGTATCCGATTTTTCTGTATTAAAATAAGGGCGGCCTGAAACAAACCTGAACAAGTGCATACACTACAATTATTGCGATTGCGTTTCTCTCAATTTAAGAACGTAACCTTATATGCTTGACTTGGTGTTTGTCTATGGAAATTAAGGACGCTTCCGCGCCGGATCCAACGCTTCAAACGTCAAACGGTGAACATAGTCGGATTGGACGTTTCTTGTATCGTGTTTTAAGTTTTAAAATTTTCGATTTTGCCATGGTACCGCAAAACAACGAAAATAACAACAAATCGTCTTGAAGGCCGTCAATAAAAAATTACGCTGTTTCTTTCGACAGCCTATACAATTTAACGAATGCTACAGCAGGCACATTGAAAGGGTTGGAATAATCCCTTATGTCCCAAATTCCGTATGTTTTACAGCCGCGTTGAAAAATTATATTTATAGGTTACGTTGGAAATTTCGCTTTGAAATACCATCATTATACGCCCCTAACATTGGAATTCAGCATTACGCCATCTCCGAATGAGAAAATATTCGTTAGACATCATTTTCTTCAAAAAAGTTCCACAAAAACACATAGAAATCAAAACGGGCACTTTACGGTCGCTCCGAACAAGAGCATCCTAAAATAGAGCATCCTTAGCATCCTTTAATACTATTGTATCTGAGGAAGACTGTGTAAGCGTGAGCAAACAGATGTTAAAAAGAGATTAAAAAGCTACCTGTTGGACGTTTATAGTGAAATTAGTGGTCATAAGTAAATTTGTTATACGTTTCTATAATTTAAGCTTGTAGTAATACTGGACTAATTTAAGCCTGTAGTAAGACCAGTAGTAATACTGCTGTGCATTATTTTTTTTAATGTCTTTTTGTATCACAAAATTAGAAGTGTAAGACTAGAAAAATAAAAGTTTGTCTCGCCAACAAACTGTATAAATACCAGTTTGGCGAGATTTTAATATTTAAAAAAATGTATTTTTTCTCTGAATATTAAATTAAAAAAAAAAAATAAAAAAAAGAGTGTCACGCTCTCGCCTTGTTTTAACTGGGCAACTGTTAAAAAGGTAGAACCGTAATAGCATTTCGGATATGGTGACCTTATTTTAATACAAAATTCGGTAAAACTATTCGCCGCTAAATTTAGACTAGAAATGCAATCGCAAAATGACTTAATTTTATTTAACGATAAAACGCTCTTATTTAGGTGCGTTTTCCGACGTTATTTTAGATCGTCAACGAACCGCAACCGGCCCCAATGTCCAACGCGATAGTTTCGATTTCATAACACTGCTTTTGAAACTGGAAATCTCGTGTCGCTTTTTAACAGTATGTTTAAAGTTTCGTCATCTGAAAAGTCATTGGTTTCGGTTCGGAAAATAAGTGCATCATTCATTAGACAAGTTTTTGGGATGAACAGATCCTACTGCCCGCCGACAATTTTGTAGAAATACGAATTATGAAATCCTTAAAAGTTTCCATTCGGTTTGCATAATTCTGAAATACTCATATTTTATTAGTATGTTACCCTCATGCGCACACCTGTGCAGTTTCGCTGGTCACCGGCGTCGGTTTTATTTCGACTGTCGCCGCGTCGAGCGGCGGCGCACGCGGCGGTGCGGCGTGTCGGTGCGGCGAGCCACGAACTAATGACGATAATGCAGGCTTTTGTCAGGATTTTCATTGCCTTTCGGTATAACAGCTAATGGGCCCTGTTGGAGTTGGCACGAAGACCCATTTGTTCAGGATCGGTCACAATCACGGGTCAACACCCATTCGGCGGCCTCCACGCATGAAGCGCGAGCCCGGCAGGACTCTGGCCTCAGGGCTAGTTTCCCCAGGAGTCAATCTTCTGGCACTCCTGGACGGTTTGCGCACCGTGCGGCGTCAGCCAATCGATTGTACATTCTGATTAACAGTCGAAAGGGGGGTCTGGAAGCAGTACTGTTTCCTACAGAGCGGGGTTGGTTGCGGACCTTACGGCGACTGCTCTTGAAAGGGCCATCGGCTACCCGATCCTGGGTGAACAGCCGGGCAAAGGATGCCATGGTCCGCGATACATTCGGTAGACACCGTTTCACCGCTACGTAAGGGAGATGACCGCGCAAGCGACCTCGAACTCGTAACCAGTCGGGAGACCGGAGTAATCGGGTTTCAACTGGTAGTAAGGGCGCGAGTGTCGGCCTGCTGTTTAACATGCCTAGGCTATCTCGCGGTAAGGCGTTGGCTTCTTACGGACATGTGGCGGAGATTGACGGTTTTGTCTTCTGCCCTCACCTCACGGGAGAAAGAACGATCAAATTCCGTTAAAACTTCCTGAGGTGACGGGTTCGCCGGTTGTAGTCGACAGCTCTAGTTGCCTCTCGGTATCTAACGGCTCCGTACAGTTTTATCCCGATGACATTTTTGTTACCTTGGGTCGGCTCAACTCACGGTACTCCCATCCGGTAGCTTCCTCAAAGAGGGATTATTCTAGAAAGGATTCTGTGAAACCTGTCTGTGGCTGTAAGCCCAGCTGGCTAATCGACTGTGCACTCCGGAGAATAACCGGGGGAGTCTGGAAACGCACGCTTTCTAAGTAGCGAGGGTTGTTGTTGGCCTGATGTCAACCACCTTTGAAGCGATCCGTTGGCCACCTGATTCTGTGTAATATTGACAGGCAAAGGGCACCACGGTCCGCGATAAATTCGAACTGAATTACCGCTAACATCAGGAAGAGGTCGCTTAAAATCTGCTTCGAATATGGGACACATACTGGAGGATAGAGACATCTGTCCAAATCTGGTAGTAAGGGCACGAGGCTGCCGGCTGCTTTCCATTCTTAGTGCCACCCTGGAAGGCGTTGGACTCTCACGGGCTTGTTGGCGGACGTAGACGGTGGACTGTCTTGACCCTTAAGTCTCTGCCAACACCCCACGGTTGAAAAGACGATTATATCGTTATATCTTCCTGGGGTGACGGGTTCGCCCGGAGTACATGACAACTACAAACAGCCTTTGATGTCCCCGCTTCGAACTAAAGAAATTAGCAACTAATTGGGCAAGTACCAATGACTGGCATTGTTCACCTAACAGCCGCTATACGAGAATAGCCTAAATTTACGGCGTTCGAGTGCAAAAGATCAATAAATATACAAAACTCACCTTCTACAGGCCAGAGTGAATGTGCTAAAAACCGAAAATGACTAACCTAAATATATTCAATAGTAAATCTACTGATTTACGGACCGATTTTCCCTGAGAGAATTTTTCGACCGCGAAGATTATAAGATTAACTTGTATTTGTATTATTCTACGTTCCTAGGCGAATGACGTGGTCGCGAGGTCGATTTAGCGCGTTTATCTGGATATAAGTTTATTTTAATATTTAATAATGGTCCTCCACAATATATATTTTTTTAGAGAAAAACACACAAATTCTCAAGAAGGGCCCGTATTTGATTCATGTTTACTTTCGTTATTATTTATATTCCATGTTAATTTTGACTTTTTGTCGTTCTTCATAGAGCTAATGTGTTTTTTTGTACATGTGTATACAAACACACAGAGGCGGGATTACTCGTAATAATTACAGAGTGAGATAGAAGAAAAAAGAATTAGCTAGTAAACAAAATTAAATATTATAAAATATAAATTAATATAAAATTAAATTAAACACGGAGATTAAAAATTAAAACACAAGACACTAAAAACGTAAAAATTTACAAAATTGTACAGACGTTCGTCAAGGAACTATTCAAATCAATTCAACCTAATGAGCTTGCTAGTACCTAAATTTGAGAAACGTACACACATAATGTAATTATACACATGTAAAATGCTATGTAACATCTAACATAGATATATTCTTAAATCTAACTCATTTACTTACATAATTATTATGTACCTAATATAAATATCTCTTTCTATATATTCACTATACGACGAATCTGTATTATTTATCCATACATCCATATACCATCGTCTAGCGTTCTTCATTATCACTTTCAATTCTCAGCCTTTTACGGTGACTTTCTATTTATAACTCAATATTTCATTTGAATTTGTGGTTTTTAATTTAAATATGTTAATGTTTCTTAAAACTGTAACCATCGCAGGAATATATTATCGACCGAATGTTTTCTTTTCTGTATAAGTATTTATAACACGCTATATTACTGTATACACTGTATGTTTTTCGAAATGACTAAATAAATTTATTAATAAAATAGATTAAAGAAAATCTACGATGATCGGAGAATAGAAAAGGATGGGAGGATGTCTAAAATTGAAGGGCAATAAAATGCTTTTTCAAAGACATTTGAAACATCGTTGAAACGTCAAAGAAATCTTCTCTCCGTTCAAGTTGAAGCAGTTGGATTGTGTAGGATGTAAAGAAGGGAGAAGATGTGTAGGTGATACGACGAGCTATTGTAAGACATTGAGGGTGGCTTCTATACGCAGAGTATGGTCAATTAAATCTTATGTAGACCTATGGTAGCCGGATGCTTTCGGAAACGTCGAGATAGCAAACATCATTGTTGTTCTGTTCAATGATGTCATTAGCTTTATTAACTCATGAGGACTCCAAATTTTAATTCCACTAATAGATCGAGCTATTTCCAGATTTCCCATGTTAGCAGCATAATTATACCTATCAATTTTAATTTACCATTATAATGAGTGTGTATCATAACGTATTGGATTTAGGCATGTTTTAAATATTTTATAAAGGTTTTTCAAGTTGTGGATGTACCTAAGTAGTAATATACATACAAAATAATAATGTTTAATTTTTATTTAATTGAACATTATTATTTGGTATTATTATTTGAACATTATTATTTATACGTACGCTGAAGGTCTGCAACGCTATGGTTTAGAGACATTAGAGGACCGGCGAGTAGTATCAGATATGTCGTTTCTACATAAAATTGTTCATACTGGGTTGGACAGTTCATACCTCCTGAGTAGGGTGAGCATACGAGCGCCTTCCCGACTCGCACGTGCTCACTCAACTTTTTACGTACCAAGGTTCAACACTAACTATGGTTCCAATTCGTTATTGCCGCGCGTTATGCATGCATACAATGTATGCTTTAACGATATTGACATTTTTAACCATCAGAATAGTCGATCCTTTGTTAAGGAGGTACGTGAAAAGCTGATTATCAGATCGGATTGAATTAGCATGCACAAGCACTCACAAGCACATTCGCACTACAGATACACACACCCACACACACATACATACACGCACACACACACACAAACACACACATACACACACTCACACATACACGCTCTCCATCACACAAACACACACTAACATCCATACACTCGCACATAGCGATTTTAACTGTCACTTTTAAATTCTTTTTGGTTTTATTTATATTGTATTGTTTAGCATATTTTGTAATCCTTATATAGCAAATAATTTAAAACATCATTGGCTTTGTTACTGGTATATATATTATGCTTATACGTATTTTTTTATGCTGTATGTTTTTAAGAAAAATAAAATAAAATAAAATAAAAATAAAATTATCAGCTACATATTATATTGACATCTAATGCATAAATGTATAAAAAGACGACGACATACATATGAATGAATTTTATAAATAGAATTATTATATTCAATCGATCATTTAGAAGTCACAATTCATTTTGTGGGCAAATGGCCGTCTCTGAATGCGTCCGTTATTCTAAATAGGTATACAGTTTATCGACCGTTGATTTATTTTTTATTAAAGCTGATTAAACAATGCCTGTCCAGTAAATAGCAATGCATGCAATGATCGTGTCATTATCAATCAAATCGAATTGAAATCAAATAGTTTCATCGGCGGTTTGGTCATAAAATTAAAAAAATTATATTTTTTCTGTTTTTATATTGGTATTCCAAATTCTGGTCCCTATTTTTTCACGCCGAAATTTCTTATGCAATACATCGACTGGCGCCATGATGGTATATATTTATATTCATTACCATCATTAGGCGGTGATTTCTTGGTCTGATAGACTCATTTCAATAATTTATATGCAAAAGGCAAAATTTCGTAATAAATATGTTTATTTTCCGCGTAATATTGTGGATTTTCTAAGAAAGAGAGGTATTAGGTATAGTCATTCGTTATATAATTATAATAACGTATTACTACTCCACTTATTTATGTTTTTCAGTCCAGGTGTAATTAAAAATATGTTGTCATTGATTGTTATTAATAACAGCAAAAAAATATTTATATAATAAACTCCTGAAATAAAAAGTTACACATTAATATTTTTTATAAATAAGTGAGATATTAACATCAATTAAATGGTAATTACATTAAACTATGTATCTTTGAGCATAGTTATAATTACTGATTGATACTCTTGTGCATTCAATTGCCTTCGTGTTATGTGTAGAACAATGGCTTACTTCTTTTCGCGTATTTTTTCCATACGGATGTCTAATCAACCTTGTAGGTAAGAGAATCACGAGCTAAATGCGTGGTCTAGGATAAGTACCTAGTTCTTTTTCATGTTTCAAAAAAATATGATTTATTAAAAACTATATAATAAGTAGAATATTTAAAAAAATATAAAATTGTAAAAGATGTAATTTTACAGAATATATGTAAATAAATCCGTCATATTATTTTCTTTTCTACAAATTTACTTATTCATTATATCGCGAGATCTTTAACACAACGTTTCATTTTTTGCTCATTAGACTTTGGCTTATTCCCAGAAATCGCAAGAGGAAATCTTTGCCAATATAAATATTGATTGTGATAAGACGAAGTCCCAAATAAATATTCTTCAACCAGACTATACACTGCGAAATGAACGATGCTGATGACCGGAGAAATATCCTTCTATAGTATCTATATCATATATCATATCTATATATTTTTTTTATATATTCAAAAAATATACATAACCCTTGACACGAAAATGAAACTGCATGAATCGTGACCTGAGGTTCTCAAAATTGGAGCACATTGTGCCGAAAATTTGATGGAAATCGACTGGAGACGATACGAAATCTAGTATCGACTTTGAAGTCGACTTCTGAAATCTACAAGATGGCCAAAACTACCTACCGGTGAGAGTCACTACCTCTTACCCACTAATACATTCAACGGGTACTTATTTATAATCAAGCAGATGTTAGTCATTAATTAAGAAATCGTGATTTCTCACCAGATTAGTCTTTCGATTATAGAATTAAAGAAATGAGAAACATACTCGCAGGGCACAAAAAATCAGGATTCCTTATAATATATTGACATATAACATTGAATAAATGAAATATTTTCCTATTTATCATCTTAAATTAGTTTAACATGAACTATTGCCGGACTCATTTTCTATCATTGACAATATATTAATAGTAAATTCATTGTATGGACATATTATGCCATTTTTGTAAGTACAGTATTGAGCAAAAATATAAACAATTACAGGTTTAGAACAGGTCCTTGTCTAGTTAGGGGACATTGGGGCCGATTGCGGTTCTTTCCGTATTAAAATAAGGGCGGTGTAAAAATAATCCGAACAAAATTATTTTGCATTCACTAAAATTATTCCTATTTCTTCAATTTATGCATTTCTCTCAATTTAAGAACGCGGCCTTATATGCTTGACGTGTTGTTTTTTCTATGAAAATTAAGGACGCTTCCGCGCCGGACCCACACTCCGAACGTCAAACGGCCAGCGTGAAAGTCGGATTGGACGTTTCTTGTATCGTATTTTACGTTAAAAAATCTTCGTTTTTGCTATGGCACGGCAAAACAACGAAAATAAAAACAAATCGTCCTGGAGGCTGTCTGTTAAAAAATGCGCTGTTTCTTTCGAGGCAGGCACATCGAGGCAGGTACATCCGGCGGGTTAAAATAATCCCTTATGTGACGAAATTCCAGTAAATATGCATTATACATCATTTTATTCGAAAAAGTCACACAGAAGACACATAGACATCAAAGCAGGAACTTAACGGTGGCTCCGAACAGGAGCGTTCTAAAACAGACACACTCTCGCGTCATTTTAACCGGGCAACTGTCAAAAAGGTAGAACTGCAATAGCATTTCGGATATGGTGACCTTATTTTAGAGCGAAGTGCGTTAAAATTGTTCGCGGCTAAATTTAGGCTAGAAACGCAATAGCAAAATGACTTTTTTTTTCTTCAACGACAAAACGCTGTTATTTAGATACGTTTTCCGACATTATTTTAGATCGTCAAAAAACCGCAATTGGCCCCATTGCCAATGAACTATGCGACGTATTAATTGTCTGGTATTAACTCAACGTTAAAAATATGTTTGTGAATAGTACCTAAATTCTGAAATTGTTCACTAACATCATATATTTGCATTACTACGATAAATAAATAAATAAATAAGCATGCAGTAGAAGTTATATTTGCATTACTACATTACTATTGCATTACTACAGAAGTAATATTTGCATTACTATAGTAAATAAATGAATAAAATGAAATAAAGCATCTAATAATGTCTTACGGTCAACCAAGGTGGCTTAGTTCAACATTCACGCTCCTTTATTTATATGCAATGTAATATATGAACTAGTAATAAATATGTACTTAGATATAGGAAGTTTCACAACGAGGCCGATTACTACTTGGCTGAGTGTGTAATAAAATTAGTTATTACATATATATTACGATTAAAGCGTTATTAATATTAATAAGGTTGTATTAGTTATTATGAGTCAATAAGGTGGTCAACGACATGATGCATCTAAGAGATCCACCTTGGATGGACATTAATTATAAATAATGAGAAAAAGCAGCATTTTCACAGCATCAGGAAAAAAGTTGGTAAGCGCAGAGAAAAAATGGCAGTGAATAATTCCACGTTTATTAGTAGACTTGTAACATTTTACGAAAATGAAACAAAATGCATTCCGACCTAAAATTCTTATCTAACCCTAAGTTAGTTTAACACTTCAGTGATTTGTGTGCGGGTTTGTTATACGACAATCTCTGACAAACAACCACTATGATGAGTATATATGTATATGTGCGTGTAACATGGGTGTTCTTGTATGCAATTTAGTTCATTTTAATCCCAACGGGAAATGGTTACCCAGGCGAGAATCGAACCCAGAACATTACAATGTAAAATCAGGCGACCTAACATGTAATTTAAGATCAGGCGACATTACAATGTAAGATCAGGCGATACTATGACACCAGGCCGTGTAGACTAGACTAGTTTGATCAACGATGAGTTTGAATAATTGTATCATGATAGGACACGGCCCTAAATACATTATCAAAGGTAAGTTGATACATCATCAAAATCCATATTGGAATGGTTTCATGTAAAGAAGTAAATATATTGAAAAAAAACACCGCTGCCGTTACAGAAAGTAAACTTCTGTATTTATTTTTATTTATAATATGTTTTTTTAATGAAATATTTGAAATATTTTCGGAATGTGTTCAATCAGACCTTTCATTTGATACTTAACACTATATATTTATATAAAATCGAAGACTATCGCGGTTGTTTGACATTATAAATAGGATAGAAAACGAATTTACCGAGTGAAATTTGTAGGACTCGACGTTTCGGTGACGTTGCAGCCGCCGTCGTCTAGGGTAGACTGAAGAGCTGTCAGTCCGTTGTTTTGCGGGTAGGCCGCAAACCGCTGCCGCCACTGCGTAGGTTATAACGGTGGTGGAGGGCTGGGCTCGGAGCGCGGGAATTTTTAAAATCCGTCTTGCACACAACACTCACTGTATCCTGTTTTACGTCTTTGCGTTCGGCGTTCGGCGGCGGGAACATTTTAAGAAGAGGGTTCCACGTAGAAGAGAGTTTGTAGCCGTCATCTCTATTGAAGTTCGGAGTTCTTCTTATTTCAATGGCTTCCCGGATCATGCGAGGAAAGTAGAATTGTTCCTTGGATAGAACAACGGACTGACAGCTCTTCAGTCTACCCTAGACGACGGCGGCTGCAACGTCACCGAAATGTCGGGTCCTACAAATTTCACGCGGTAAATTCGTTTTCTATCCTATTTATAACTATATATTTATGTTTATTAATTGACATTTGGACATTAAGACAACTGCTTACTTGATATTTTTACAGTTAAGGTAAGTACTCATAAGGGATGACATAAAGATTCTAACAATATCACACTTCTAAACCCGTTCAAGCGTTTAGAAGTTATGGTGGAGTAAATAAACGAAAACCATACGTAGAAGAATCCTGAACACATTACACTCTTTTTTTGTAATAATTTTTAAATCACCGAGTGTGTTAATTAATCTCCATATTATCCTGGCAGAGGAAAAATGTCACATCGTGTGGTAAATACGAATTTGCAACAGTTCACCACACAATTTCCCTCTTAGCAGGTCGAAAATTCTATTGAAAACTACAAAAAAACTATGCGCAATGATATTGTGATATTATCACTGGATGCAAAAAGATATACTACAGATAATTATAATTTGTAAATCTCGTAATGAGTAAAAGTCTTACGCCTGTTTTAGATAGGGATAATCCTTTTCTTCCGTTATCTTTTATTGTTATTATAACAGAGATGTTTTTATTTTTCGTTGACAAAGAAATCTTAGATAGGCCATTTCATATAAAGTCAACATCCGATTTACTTTGCTGATCGGTTGCTTATTTGATATTGTAAATGCCATAGGATATACAGTATCATGACGCGTAAACTGAAAAAATGTAAATTCTATATTAACGCAAAAAAGCTATTTCTAACTCGATGAAATTGAAATGAAAAAATCAGTCTTTTATTTAAATTTGATTTTATGTCTGAATTAACAACGAGATAATTCAATAAGAGGTTAATTAGAAAACAATAACAACATATAAACAATAGTACATACAATGTACGGTAAACATAAAATAATGTATTTGAATAGTATTGGGTCCTTACCTATGTAATTGCTGTTTTTCCACACTGGCCACTTTGAACTTGGATTACTTTGGTTTGAGTTCGAATTTTAAATTCAAATAAATTTTAATTCAATGCTATGTTATTCTTTCTTAAGAACCAGCTGGTTATTTGTCTTTCCGTTGTTTGTTTTTGCTCAAACATTTTCGTTTGTGCAACCATGGTAAAGTTGAAAATTTGCATTATTTTCAAATATGAGATCCTGTGCCGGTGATTTCTATTACAGCTTCTTGCAGTCTGGCTGTACTATTAACAACTGCAAACAATGATGGAAAAGCTCGTGATTAAATAACCGAGCCTGGTCAATCGCTCATCGCCACTGCTTCTCCATGACAACGTATAACTCCACGCAAACAGTCGTAAATATGCAGGAGTTGCGGCTGGAGACCCATGGTCACCCACCGTACTTGCCAGATCATGCTCCGATAGTGTTTTTTTTTCAGGATTTAGATTACTTTTTACAAGGGAAAAAAACAACTTTGAAGAGTCGGTAAAAAACGCCTTTAAAAAGCATTCATTGGTTCACGAGAGTTTTACAGCAGAGGAATTAAGCAACTCCCGTTAAAGACAAATTTGCATAGGTAAGAGGGGTCAATAATTCTATTAATTAAATATATATTTTTCATACAAAGTTTTTGTATGAGTATTTTTTGTCGGCCAAGTTAGGCCACACTTGAGATGAGGGACCCCTTAAGTATTGACTGTGAATCGGTTGTAAGTCATACATATTCGTTGCTATTAATCTGAATGCTACAACTATACTATCGATGTGCTGTTAAAGTGGTGTTGATTAAAATCTCGTAATCCTGTAAAACAGACACTCCAACAGTAACCGTTTTTTCATGGTGCATATAATTTTGTTAACAGGTACATAGCATCGCTAGTTTGGGCGTATTTTAAATATTATTAATAAATGAGTTTATTTGCAGTTGTCAATAGACAACAATTATGTAATAAAATTACAAACGCTTCAATATAGGGGGTACGCTCAGGATATATCTAAACCTGGTTATCAGCACAGATCTATTATTGGTACAAAACACTACTATGTAATGAAGTTAAAATAAAACAATCAAAATCATATAATAAAAAAAAACAAAAATCAAACTAATCAACATCAAATAATCACGTTAAAAATGTAGACAAAGTTAAAGAAATAATAAACTAAACGGTAATTAATCTAAACAATAATATTA
The DNA here is from genome assembly GCA_944548615.1 of Micropterix aruncella. NCBI lineage: Eukaryota > Metazoa > Arthropoda > Insecta > Lepidoptera > Micropterigidae > Micropterix > Micropterix aruncella. The sequence continues at coordinate 31,977,990 of OX155955.1, read as the reverse complement.
TTGAAATCTTTAGCTTCTAAACATCTTCCTTTAATACCATATTCTTGTTAGTCCGGGCAAATGAGGTTTTTCCCAGGAAAAAATCCTGAAGTTTATCTCAATATGTATATTTTAGTCGCTGAATCCGACTACAGGAATCGCGAAATTTTCTCACTCATTCTGGTTTCTCGCTTATAACTCACAAATGATGCATTATTTGATATTGAGTGTTTTTGTGTACTGGTAATATGTGATCTTTTCCAAACATATTTTATTAATATGTTTAAGAATGATCGCAAGTTAAATGTTAAATGTTTAAAAATTAACGTGCCCATGTTAAATGGTTACGTCGGTCGGGATCAGGACATAAGCGAGTAAAGATACGCGTGTGTTTGTTGCGTACTAAAGGTAGTACGTAATTAACAACCTCTTGAGTAGGTTGTGCATGAGATGCAAGATGGCTAACATTGAAGCCTTGGCAATGAATGGTGACACATGATGACGTAGAGGAATCCTAAATGAAAATCTTGCGCAGGAATTTTACATTATTTTTGGTGCATACGTCGGCCAATCTTCCTTTTCTTTATGCGATATCCGCGTCGTGTTTTCTCCGAAGTGTGTAGCTAATACGCAACTGCTGCGTGATACAAAACTGGCGTAGAAGGTGAAATGTACTGGATATTTCTGGTTGCGGCCGAGCTAAATTTGCATATTCTCACTTATTCATTCTACGCAAAAGGAGACTGAAAGAGCGCTCCACTTGTACGACCAGTAAAGTGGCGTGGTAAACGATCAATACTTTGTTGTCGGCTAGTCGGAATGAATCTACCGAAGTAGTATCCTCGACTAGGACGTTTTTCTGTGGCCGATAGCTGGCAATCTTATAGATTATCTGCGGTACAGAGCATAGTAACAGTGGCGAACATATAGTAAGTATGAGAATACCAAAATTAATGTCAATAATAATGGAAATAATTAATTATCAATTAATTATTATATGTAATAACCATAAATCCAAAAATACTAAAGGGCTTTCTAGGCAATCAAGCATGCTTGTCAAGCTTCGCGTCGCGGGTTGGGAGGGGATCGTAAACCGCAGGAAATATTTAATTTCTAAAGTATTTACTTAAACGGCCTAATTTTATAGTTTTATTACCAGGGACTCACGTTAATTAGATGTAATTGATTAGTTGATGATTGATTGATTGATTGATGATTTATCGATGATTGATTCATGATTTACGTCATGTGACTTGACACATGCGTCACGTGAAGATGCCACCGATGGTATTATAAAAATTTTAAAAATGCATATTTCCTGCCGTTTACGATCCGATGCTTGATCTTGACAAGCATGCTTGCTCGTCTAGAGAGCCCTTTAATTTTGATAATGATAAAAGTGTTGCCCTCTGCGCTGTCATCGAAAGTATAAATACCTATTTATTTATTTATTTATCTAATAATAATTCATTCCTATAAAACGTGATGTGACGAGAGAGTGACTTGGGCCTGAGAGGATAACTTATACCCATAGAAAGGGGTGGGGACACAAATGTATACTTTGGACTGGTAACTTATTAACTTAGTACTTAATTGAGCCTTAATTAAAAAAAAACAATTATTTCACTTTAAAAAAATATATATTTTTAGTATTTATGTTTATATATCTTTCATTTTAAATCGCATAGCGCATTATATGACTTTTTAATAGGGGGACAACATGTATGAAGTTTATGTTTTGTTTAATATTGATTTAGTAAATATGCTTTGTTGTATTGTCTGTTTCCCAAATAAAATAAAACATAAAATAAGATGGAAAATTTAACAACACTCTGGTCTTTAACAATTTTTAGACTTACCCAATTAGCGACTCCAATAAGTAGACGTTTATACTCAATTAGTGACAAATCGCCCGCTATTTGGGTGTCTAAATAATCCTTCGCGTGAATAAATAAAATATAGGAAGGTTCGTGAACAAACTTCAGCACTATTGATCTATCGACCGAGACATTGTGGACGCTTCGGACATATCAGCCCATGAACTAGAAACATACATGAATTCAACTGTGAAGGTCAGACGACGAATATAATTAATTATTGAAGCAGCTATCTTTAATCGTTATATTCCTTTCGATTGTATGGTCTATTCTAGTTATTGTTTTCTATTAAAGTGTTTAAGCAGAATTCTATTTATGCTGTTCGATTGAAGTTTGCACTTTTGATAATCCGATTCAGCGGAGTTTTCCTCTCTTACAACATGATTAGATTGCTCAAGCCATAGTACGTTTTGGCAATTTTTCTGCGCCGGCGATATGCAGGTGGCGCTGATAGCATTGTCCGACGATAGCATTATCTATAATATGATTTGGCCTTGATGGGCAAATGATGATGCAACGTGTAGATGGCACTCATAGTTCCAAACATTCATTATGTTCAATATGTTCTCTTATGTTCAATATGATAGCGTTCGTGGTATGGCAATATGGCGGCGCACTATAGATGGCGCTCTAAACACGCCTATGCGGTATCCTATTTCGAAATGATATAATAATATACCAACAAACGAATTAAACCATAGATTGTATTATTTACATTAAGAAGTCAACAGTTATATTAAGAATTTACTGTCAAAGTCATTTTAATTTGGTATATATGTAGGTTTCAATACGTCATAATTAAGCACTTTATGTTCAGATAGACCAATACATAGCATTCTATTTCTTGGTAATATCTCCCTGATATAATCAACCTATATATAGATGGCATTAATAATTAAATGTTTTTATTGTTATAATTGGTTGAATTATTAAGTTTCATAATCGATCAGCCCTTTATAAAAAAAAAACAATTCGTTATCAATGGTATTGATTAAAATTGATAATGAAGCGTTTTTTACCCCCTCCCTCCTCTCCCGTCAGCTTCCCCCTATCGCCACTCGCCGCATCAATACTGCCTAACCGCTGAGCTGTTCTTATTACTAACCAAATTTATGTTCTTCCAAATAACCTTTAACTAAATAACTCGGCAAATACCTACCACTATCATGAGGCGACGCGGTAGCGTTCGGCATTACCTACTTATTTGTTGCTAACTACCTACTTATTTGTAATAGTGACAACTTGAAGAAGTATAAAAAATATTTCTTCATTTGTATATAAGATATTGCAACCAAAATGTCATTTGTATATGTGATTTTGGTCCAACAGGGCACCTGTGTACCAAATTTCAAGTCTCTACGTCCAATATTTCGGTAATAAAGTACGACTAGCGCGGCCCCTGGTGGACTGATTTCAATCACAATCTTTTCAACTATTGCATTGCCAAAAATAATATTAAAAAAACATACTTAACTCTCTATTCTAAGTTTAGCAACACCTCTGTGTTATTCCTAATTTTTAAGCTATTGCATAGCTTTTATCGCGGGCCTAGGCCAGCGCGGCGACCGAATGAAGAAATTTCTTAACAAATATTAATGATTTTAAACTGATAATTACGTCTAAACGAGTACTGCTTACGATTCGAAAAAAATATACGTTAAACAAGAACATTTTCCTAATATTCATAGCTTGGAATATTTTAGATTTTGTTTATATTACATAGTGTAATTAATTTGTGAAATTAGGTCTAACCGAACACAAAAACGACTACTACGCAAATACTATCTGGCGTATTATTATGAAACCTGCACCATTTTAAAGATAATTTAATTATCTATCTTTTTATATACGATTTTGTTCGAATAGTAGTTTTTTCGAATAATATCCGTTTTTTTTTGCTTTATCGAATAAAAAAATTGTGCGCGGCGCTCTATCGGAAGACGTTAAATTATGCGGCTGCGGAAGCAAATGATTCGGAATAATTTTAACGTTTTCCGATAGAGCGCAGTTATATGATATCAGAATAACAAAATAAATAAAATAAATAAATAATTATAATTGCATAAGTTGTTAAAAAATGCTATGCAATAGCTTTACCGCGGCAGTCCCCGAGTGCCACACGTATTTTTTTTGCTATTCGTGGAGCTTTGCTATGAATGTTTCTTGTTTGTATGTGTTATACTGAATTTAACAATTTATTTATTTTTCTACTAATATAATACCTTTATCTACATAGCAACATTCGTTTTGTCTGTGTTGTTTTTTATTAAGAATGGCGGAAAACCCATTGGCCCCAAAAATCAGCCCCTTAAGACCCTATAATAAATCTTTTTTAAAAAAATACATACATACATACAGGTGAGTTTTAAGTTAACAACATTCTCAAACTGGGTGAATCGGTACCGGCAAATAAGCAACTTAATACCGGATGCCGGTTACTTAAAACTTACTCTGTATGTATGTAGGTATGTAGTTAAAAAACATTTTTTTTATAGGCCTTAAGGGGTCGATTTCTGGGGCCCAATAGGATTTCCGCCCTTTTGTAATAAAAAACAACACATACAATACAAATGTGTTACGTAAATAAAATTATTAAATTCGTAGTAAAAAAAAAACTAAATAGCTAAATTCATGGAGCGAAAGATAAAATAATTTTTTTCCCAATTCATATAAGTTGTAGTAAAAATACTTATTTGAGGTTTAAGAATGTGATATACCCTCGTTTTTTTCAATTTTGCTCCTATAAGTCTATATTTCTATAAGTTCAAAAGTTCCCAATAATTTGTAAAAATATAACAGTTTAGAAAAGAAAGATTTGCGTGAATCTTCTTTTCATGTATTTCATATTCTTTTCGTAATGAATTTTATTTGATTGCATTACATACATTGGTATCCATTTGGCGTGTTTACCCTCTTGGATGTGTTACAATATACTACAGGTAGTAACGTAAACCTGCTGTAAGCAACAGATTGTATATACAAGCTGTTTGGGAGATAATTTTTTGAATATCTTACCTATTTTAAAGACTAAAAGAAATTCAAATGAGTTCAGTATAATGAAAGGTTATATCAAAATAATATTATAATAATAATTAAATAATATAATGAGTTCAGTAAATTCAACTGGTACAACTGGACAATATACTACAGGTAGTAACGTATACCTGCCGTAAGTAACAGATAGTTAAAACAAGCTGTTTGGGAGATAATTGTTTGAATATCTTACCTATTTTAAAGACTAAAAGAAATTCAAATGAGTTCAGTATAATGAAAGGTTATATCAAAATAATATTATAATAATAATTAAATAATATAATGAGTTCAGTAAATTCAACTGGTACAACTGGACAATATACTACAGGTAGTAACGTATACCTGCCGTAAGTAACAGATAGTTAAAACAAGCTGTTTGGGAGATAATTGTTTGAATATCTTACCTATTTTAAAGACTAAAAGAAACTCAAATGTATAATGAAAATTTATATTAAAATAATATTAAAATAATAATTAAATAATATAATGAGTTCAGTAAATTTAACTGAATAGAATAATGAAAAAGAATCGTGATTTTTTTGAATCAGGTCAGATAAATAGTTAAAACAGTAAAAAAACAATAACTTAAATACTACTTTTTAAAAAATACTATTTAATTGTAAAAAATAATTATTATTAATTAATAGGTAACTACTAATATAGATGTAATAAATAGGTAGCTACTTTACTTTACATTGTAATTAATAAGTAGCTACTTTATAGATGCTGTTTTTCAATTACTGTTGCCTTATATAATATATTAATGAAAGTGAAAGTAATATAATCAGACAATATATCCAGTAATATAATCAGACAATGAATCCATGTAATTAATAGGTAGCTACTTTACTTTACATTGTAATTAATAGGTAGCTACTTTATAGATGCTGTTTTTCAATTACTGTTGCTGTATATAATATATTAATGCAAGTGAAAGTAATATAATCAGACAATGAATCCATGAGTAATTATATAAAAGTACCATTTAAATGGGTACAATGCTTAAAAGTCATGGCCCTCGAATTCGGTCAGATTATAGAGAGGGTGTTCTACCAGCTGTTTCACAGTGGTAGGGAGTAGATTATAGAGTTTAATACTATTTTAATAAAAATTTAATAAAAAAAACTATTTAGTATGAGTTTAATTTTAACTTTTCAGCTTGCCCGGTTGATAGTTTATCCGGCAATGGTGCACAGAGCAGAAAAATGGCACATATTATTAAAAAAATAATCAAACAACAACCCAACTAAAATGGACGGTGTTCCCAAACTTACAAATAAACCTGTCATCTTCTCAGTCAATTACATTGGGAAAAAATGTATAGCAAAATTTGAATTTCGCTTAACTCTGTGAATCTACATTTTTTTAATATTTAACTGTGAATGTAATAGTTTTTTCGACATACTTTTTTCGACGGCCTTATAAATTACAATCGTATAATTAACAATCGTAAAGCTGTTCTTCATCCGTTTAATTTTTTTTTCATAATTTGAGAATTTGTATTTTTTGTTCAAGTTTTTACTAAAAATGGCAGAAACCCATTGGGCCCCAGGAATTGCCCCCTTAATTCAACTTTTTATATTACATCGTCAGGTGCTCAAGAAGAGAACGTTTAAATAATTGCAATTACCATCTACTCTATCAGAGGATAATTAAAAATTTCATAGCTTTGCATTTAATAAAAATCCATCCGCCATTAAAGAAGAAGATTGCTCAGAAACTTTCCATTTGCTCTGAAACTACAGTCCATTTTTACTTGACCCATTTTAAGCGTCCCATATATTTTATGACGCTAATAATATTCGCCCTTCATCCCGTTAGAATTCAGATGTGAATCGCATTAAATATATGCGATTTACAGTCAGCATGTCGTTTCGAAACTGCAAAAAGAAATAAACTTCGTCGTCTGAGATTTCACAAAAAACCTTTATTAGTAATTATTCTACTGTATCTTATATCTAAATGCATCAGTGCAAATATATGTATTATAAGGAAAATGCGGATCTTTTCCTACATCAACTGCATGTCATGCGTGTATAATCTTAAGTCTGATGCAATAAAAACAGTCATGAAATCTAGACGCAGTTCAATCATTTTCTTTGTAACCGCTAATTCGTGGCGTGCCATAAATTATTTTTATTATTGTGCATACATTTATAATTTACAGAGATCACATAGTACGATATTTTGTAATCCTTTATTATGGAAAATTTCATGGAATTCAATTGCGGATTGTAATAGCAGCTTTTGTAGCATATTATTCATGTAATATATAGTTGTATATTTTAAACACAATTCAGCTTTTAAAATATATTTTATGCAGGTGGCGACTTTTCCGTGACTTCGGGGTATTAAATACTTGGCTATAAATAAAATCAAAAACAAGTTTTTAAAACAAAAGACTTTTCCCTTTTACTGCATATAAGTTCTCTTTTACTGCATAAATGGTTAAAGAGATAATACGACATAGGTATGGAACCGCGACCGTATCTCGGGTTGGAACTCCTGAAAGAAAATATATTTTGGAACCAAATAATAACATTACATCTAATATAGTATACAGAGAAGTTTTGAACAACTAAAATAAACATAATTTATTCAATCGTAATCATTTCATTCACTCATTTGAAACCCGGTAATATAGCTAAATTGGCATGCAAATACATACATACCTACATATGCAGTAAAAATATAACCCTCCTTTTGGCAGTCAGGAAATAAATCATAGCACTCAGTACTAACCGAACCACACTCATAATTTCACCACAAGTAAAAATGTTTACCGCCCAACGAAGTGGGCACGGGTCAGCTAGTATGTTATAAGTCCCTAGCTGTTACACTCTTGATACACCTTTCATACAAAAATATCCATTCTCATTTTGGTTCAAAGCTGCTACTTTTATAATGCAAAAGTTATTGCATTCCGTTGGGTTTCCGATAATAAACCTGCCAATCACATGAAAAAGATCAAGTATAATATTGTTACCATTACGTTTTGATAACTGTGATATTAATATGTTTTTATGCCTAGATATAAATAATCCTCAAATCAACAAAAAAGAAGAGGCAGTGAAAAGCGCCTTCACGCATTCATTGATTTCATTGAATTCATTGAGTTCTACAGGCATTAATCAACTCTAATTAAAATGGTAAAACTGCATATTGTAAATACAACATTTATGTTATTAAATTTTCTTTGTGAAGCGGCAATTATCTTTCGGCGAAGAGCGCCGTGCGCGCCGTTATGGCGGACCTGTTTACTAGTATTGATAAGAAAATAATTTTCATCATCGTGAATTTCCTATTTAGTATTTCTATTTATACCTAGTTTACGACTAGGTATCTACTTTAAAATATTTGATATTTGTCTCAATTGATTCAATCGGGCAATCACTTGACGATAATTACAATCAACCCATCTGCTGTTGTCACAAAGTTCGCTTAGGCAATTCGTCTGTCTCTTACGCAGTTTAAATTCTATTATTTGGTTGATGCTGGTGCGCAATTACTGCTGTTTGTTTTAGTTAATGAATATCCCGATTTTTTCAAGCGATTTTTAGTAATCATACCAGATTACTGCGTATTTTAAAACCGGTTAGCTTGCTGCAAAACAATATAGGTACTAACTGTTCAGTATTATGTAATTTTATTCTTCCAATGCCCTATCAATTACATTTAGTAGTATATGTAATCAATTTACACTGAATTAATTTATCGTGATAGAATTGAATTGAAATGTCCGTTTTTTAAAGGTCGTAGACAATATGAAATACGTTTGATAGAGGTAGCTTGCCCGTAAATATTATTATATTTTTCAGAAAGACATCATAGATATCTCCTGCGGAAATGCTCAACGTCGTACAAATCTCACGTGTTCGATTTATGAGTAACAGCCTCCCGCAAAATTGCAAGTTTGAATAGTTCAGTCATAAAATCGTACTGCAAAGAGTTTAATACGTTTCTTAACTACTCTCTAAATATTCGTAACTCCTCAGAAGTGCATCTAAGTGCCTGACAATTTTACCTGGTCGTGGATCATCATTAACACAGGTAAAAACATATTTCGCCTAAAAGGTTTTAGAGATGTAAAAGTCATCGTTTATTTTAATTCGGTTTTGTTTGAGCTTTCAAACGTTAAGGCGACATGATACCTGGGAACGACCATATCTGAAGAATTTTAGTTTTATGAGTTTTTTGAAAAATGTAAGCAATTATTTAAAAAAGTTTCTAAGTGAATCCCTCAATAAGGAACCAATTAAAAAGTTACTTATAGCTTTGGACATTAAGGCTTTAAACTGACTTCGAAAACCTTCAGGCGCGTTTACTCCTACAATGTGAGCGATGAGTGTGTTTTATTATAATTTCATTATTTTGACTGGTTAATTCTCTAGGGCAGCACTTAGCCACATTTTTTATTTAGGTCCTACATTATTTACAATTAATTAAAACGTGCGAGCGCTCTGAGAGTTACGCCAAATAGGCTTTGCCATTAACACCTTTATACCACAATACCACTTTTTTTCCTACTCCTTCTCCGTACATGCAGCTAGACTGTGGAATCAGCTTCCTTCAACTATTCGAGGCGCTAGCTCGCTATTCACCTTTAAGCAATCATTGAAAAAGCACTTCCTTTCAAAATAAATAATAATCATAAATTCTAAACTTTCCGTTATCCCCTCCCTTTCCTTACCTTATTTTGGCAGTTTATTTATTTACTTATTTATTTATTTATTTATTTGTTAATATATCAAAATATGTATGGAACATACATATAATATGTCCAAATCAAAAATTTATTTATATATTTACTTTTTACTTTAGATACACACACAATGTATATTATATGCTATAATTTCAAATTTAATTTTAAGCTCTAATTTTGTTGCCTACTCTTCTTTTCACACCAGCATGTTGGTTGACTGGAAGATATTGTTGTAGTGTAGCAATAAGTCCGCCATTGTACCTTATTTTTATTGTGCAATAAAGATATTTTCATTCATTCATTCATTTATACCGCCACTGCGTAAAGATAATTATTCTGTGCTAGCGCTGCGATAGAGCATTTAGTATGCGCCTAGTAGCCGGCGCGAGCGGACGTAGAATCTGCGCTTGACGCTTCGTCAACGCTGGATTTTTATTGGTCAAACCCTACAAAATTGATCCCGCCTATTTTTTCGCATGTACTTACGCCCATTTCGGATATTTTCTGAGGTCTCATGTCACCTTAAACTAAGATAAGACGCTACAATGTTAAAACGAGACCACGATCAGTCACATTTGGAATATGACTCTGACTAAAGCAGATTACTTGAATTAGGGCACAATCATCGTGTAGTTGTAAGACCTCTGGCTATCAACCATTCTACTATCCAGAGAGTATACCGTCGCTAATTACAGACTAGTGGCCTTGTTCGACATCGAGGCTCCGGTTGGAGGTGAGCGACTACGCAGACACAACCATTATATTGTGGCGACGGTACTCCCCAATCGTCACCTCAGCAGAGTTAAAGTTAGACATCTTTTAAGAGAGAGTCGAGGAGTGACTATCAGTGAGTGAACTGTACGACGACGGCACATAGAAGCTCTCATGACACATAGGCCAGCAAGTGGCCCTAAACTCACCAGAGTTCATCGGGTTGACCGATTGCGGTTTCCTAGGAAATATCTAAATTGAACATTGGAGTAGTATGAGGTGGCACTGATCACTGACAAAAGCAGTATGACTTTATTGTACCGATGGTCGTAAGCTTGTGAACCGATGAGCGGGGGAGAGATATGTGCAATACGTCACATTAAAGAGAGTGCCTTATGAGGAGGCTTGTTTATGTTGTTTTTATTGAAATGGCGCTATAATTTTTGAAAAACATATTACCTTTCGCGGGTATTATTGGAGAAAATTATTTCATGCTTATGCAAGGTAATGCTCGCCCACGCGCTGATGCTTCTGTCTTTCAGTACCATCGGAAGATCGATGTGCAAGCAATGGGATGGCCGCTATCGCAAACAATCGATCACGTATGGGATGATGAGTGATAAGTCGACGCTTGCTCTAAACAACATCCGCGAGCTAAAAGCGATCATACTTAAAGAATGGGATGGTATTCTTCAAGAAAAAATTTAAAAACTCGTATTTTTATTAAACATAGTTGTGAAACCATGACAAAAGTGGAGAGGGATATACCCCTACTAAAAAATCGAAAAATGTATTGTCAGTTTTTATTAGATTTTTCCTATTTATTATAAGTTACTCGACACATTTGTTGAAAACAGTGTTTCTCTAGCAAAACTGTAAAGAAAACAGTATAACTGGTTAAAAACTGCTAAGCCTTAGTATTTATTCTTTGGTTACGCTCTTTCACAATAAATATATCATCAAAAATATATTCGTTTTGATTAAACACTTCCCAATAAGAATTTTGCAGGTGGTTCGTTTTTTTTTTGCAAAATTGATCTAACTGTATTTTTTGTTTCTCAAAATTACCTCTCGTTCAAAGCCGCCGCCCTCCTCCTCTATATGTTAAATGATTTAAATAACACTTCTTTTGAAAATTGTACATTGCAGTCGTCTCCGTATCACCGACGGACGTGAAGGTTAAGCAGAACTGTGAAAAACGTCAGTCGAATTATAAAAAAACGATACTAGGAAGTGTGTCGGTTCACGTTAATGTTGTATCCACAAGGTGATGCTCATTGACAGCTTTTCGATTTATAAATATTAAAGTGGCTCGCATAATGGATCCAGCTGGCTAATTATCTACTTCGTTAGGAGCGATACGATGCTTGCAATTAGCCTTTAAATCTTCATTAGCCTATTTGAATGCTCGAAATGATTGCATAAATGCGAACTCTTCGTTGGCGCAGGCTCATTTATAGACGCGCGGATTTCATGATTAATAAAACGTATGATTTATGATCACGGCCAATAAATATTATAGGCATGTTTCGCTGATTGAGCACGCGTGGAAAATATTTCGCATATTTACATACAACTATAGTAATTTGAAAACATATTGTATTGACTATTTATCAGCCTTTGTATATATTTGTAATATATATATATATATATATATATGATTGTAAATGTGTAAATTATTATTTTTTCAAATTGAAATTATGTTTATCACTAAATAAATGAAATGATAAAATAATGAAAGGGCACTTATCTGGTCTGTGGTGACTAGGAGTGACTCCACGCCTTCTTCTTCTCCTCCCTCAGTGTTTGCTGGTGCTTCCTGCTGTGGCACTAGAATCCGATTAAAATGGTCTCACACAGCGGCAACACAACAATTCTCGTCTCGCATTGTTGTGTTGCCGCTGTGTGAGACCATTTTAATCGGATTCTAGTGCCACAGCAGGAAGCACCAGCAAACACTGAGGGAGGAGAAGAAGAAGGCGTGGAGTCACTCCTGGTCACCACAGACCAGATAAGTGCCCTTTCATTATTTTATCATTTCATTTATTTAGTGATAAACATAATTTCAATATATATATATATATATATATATATATATATATATATATATATATATATATATATATATATATATATATATATATATATATATATATATATATATATATATATATATATATATATATATATATATATATATATATATATATATATATATATATATATATTTATATATATAATAAATTTAGTAAAAGCTACTTAAAAAGTAGCGAAGGAAATCCCAGCTTGTATTGGGAAATGCTTATGTTTGAATGAGATATACTTACGGATGTGCACGACTTTCGACGGTGCAATGTAAGTTTAAAGGTCCTTTTGCAGTCGACTAACGATCACTATTCATCCATATATCTCATAAATAGGGCTTATCCTTATGCAACACAAAATACCTTCAATTGAGACGAATTAAGCGAAAAAATAAAAAATTAAACTATTGATCACTTCGGCAAAGCCGTTTTATAAATGAAAGTGACATTACGAAATAATTCAAATTTCGAATGCTACCAACATTTAAAATATGATACAATTGGCTGAGTTTGTTATCAACGAGCCATTAAATCGAAATAAAAATAAAAAAAACTCCATATGCTCAATGAAATGAAAGAACAAACTTCAATCTTAATTTCTGGCAGAGAAGTTTATAATAAAGATTGTACAATGTTATCAAAATAGGGTAAACCTATAGGTATATATATATATAAATATATATATATATATATATATATATATATATATATATATATATATATATATATATATATATATATATATATATATATATATATATATATATATATATATATATATATATATATATATATATATATATATATATATATATATATATATATATATATATATATATATATATATATATATATATATATATATATATATATATATATATATATCTCCCGTCTTTCTAAGATGGTCACTTCCCTAAGTCGTCATATACCCAAGACAGTAGCTTCTCTTAAAACAAAATTGAAATCAAAGCAAATACATCACGAGTCGTAAGGGCTTGCATATGGTCGCCAGATAAACCGCTACTCGGCCTACGTAGATATCTGAACGCTCGAACATGTCGCCAGCCTTTACCTGCGCGTTGTGCTAACCGTTAGCGTTCGTCGGGACGTACCCCTCTGCCCACATTCCTTGCACCCTCTTCCCGCATTGCCCTGTAGCTCGAGAGTAAAGCTACTGGTTGTTATACTGTAACACCGGGCTGGACGAGCTGGAGGCCCTAAACTACTTTTTCCGATGTGCGATTCCATTCGAATACCTTTCGTTTCCAACGGTTGTCGATTCTTCGGCGTATGTGACTCTCTAAGCGACTTTAAATAGCCCGCATGGCGACTTGTGGACGATCTTCACGGTCAAGGTCCATGTCCCCGCACCGTACGTCATTATCACATGCAAGACGCCTTGACTGTATACCTTGATTTTCTGGCATTGCGGTATATCAGATTCGAAGATTCCGAATGCTACCCAATCCAGTCGTATACTTCTTTCGGCTTCTTTGGGGAAGGTTAGTCTACTAAGCTAGATGTTCTGCCCTAGGTAGACTTATTCCTCCACAACTTCGAGGTATGAATTCCTGACAGTCGCCGGTGTCGGATCAACATCGGAATTAAGCATACCTTTTGTTTAATGCATATTCATCCGGAGACGCGCTCGTTGCCCCACAGCAATTTCTTGACTTAATTAATAAAAAATGTAAATATGAAATTATGATGTGCGATATAATTCATAATTCGTCTTAATCCGTTCGTTAACAGTTACACAATGCAGTCTTTCACGTGTTTTTTTTTTCGCTTTATTTTTTTATCAACCCATACTTCCGTCAAAATCATAATATCCTTGTCCAATTTTAGGCTCTTTAAAGTGGTTGAGAAAATTTTTGTTTATACTTCTTATAAGCAAAAAGGATTTTTAGTGAATTATGTCCAGCCATTTCGTTTCTGAATTCTATGTCAGATATTAAATATGAAAGTGAAGACATATGATCACTATTATCAGTAAATTTAAAATTTTATATCTTAAAAAATTAATTTAAATCCTATTAAGTATTTTTTCAGTGACATAAGATTTTTATACTGTTTTTCAATAATACATAATTGTAGTTAGTATTTTTTTAGGTCATGACCAAAAAAATAAATTAAAATGTCGAATTGGCAGTATCAAAGTAACCAGTAGGTAGATATTATCGATAAAAAAACAGCAAAGTAACATGCATTGTATTTGGAAGCATTTCCGACAGACTGCCGCGGATCCAGTCCAAATCGCGCGTATGGTTCTTTTTTGGGCGGGAAAAATATCTTTAACTAGCTGACCTGTGCCCACTTCGTTGGGCGGCAAAAAGACTGCCAAAAGAAGGGTTATATTTTTACTGCATATATGTATGTATTTGCATGTCAATTTGACTATATTACCGTTATTTGTGAGTGTCTTCTTGTGAGTGTCTTATTTGTGAGCGTATTATTTCTTTAACTATTTATGTAGAAAAAGGGAAATTATATGCAGTAAAAGGGAAAAGTCGTTTGTTTTAAACACTTGAGACGATATCTTTACTTATTTTGATAAGAATTCATAATTGTCGGTAATATGACCAATAAACATGACCTAACGATTTAAATAATTTTTTTAATATAAAATACTTTTTTTGTGACTTAAATATAAAAGTTAAACATATGCTGTCGCTGACTTTTTTGTAGGCATTATTAAGCTCTACAACTTTTCTCTGGGACTTAATCATATATCTCTCATTATTAAGGTAGCGTTAGTTAGAAACGTTTTCGTTCAACCGTTTATTCTCCGACTTACTTTGCAAATCCGACTACCACGAAAAAGTCTTTTCATTTTTCTGATTAATATATAGCCTATGAGACTCACAAATAGCGTGGCTTTCAATTGGTAAAAGAATTTTTAGAATCGGTTCAGTAGATCCAGAGATTACTTCCTACAACGTCACAAACTTTACCTCTTTATAATATTAGTATACATATGTAAGTGTTACTGTTTTCCAGCATTGGTGACTACACCGGGCGTATTAGGTGGATATCACCTCGGCCTGGTCCATTAAGACCCTGACCCGAAAAACGTCGTAACATGCCGGAAACCGTTCGTTATTGAAATGCTCAATGTGCAATCGGGTGCCAAGACAACTCTTATCAATATTACCTTCCTGTCTGACGGCTTATAGGCTTGTGCCACTTCTCTGTTCCACTGTTTCACATTCACGTTCTCTGGAATGCTCCGCCTGGCGTTATAATAATTTCCACTCCAAATCCGTTGGCGTTCACCGGTTACGTGGAGCAACGTTTAAGTAATGCCTCCTTCGATGACGTTCGCTTTAATGAATTCACTAGATGTGACAATAAACAATTATCTAGGAATGAAATCATGGTTTGCAAGTAAAACGCATGAGCAATTCTATTCACCATTTGTTGTGACGGTTGTCAATCAGTGTCAAGTAAATCAGCAGCAGTGACGTAATCTACAAATTACCGAACCGATTATTGCATTGTGGTTTAAGATTAATTGTTAATGGGAATCCTACCAGTTTGAGATTCAAAATATTTTGATATTCCGAATCTAAAATAAATGGAATATTACAGTTTTTTAAAATAATAATACGTTTGACTAGCAAAACATCCGAATCGGTAAGGCGAATCTTCTACTACCGTTAATAATTCGCAAAATCTAGACATACGGTAACGTACCGTTGGTATTGTTAAAATATTTATATTTTACTCTAAATACTAAAAATGGATGGCTGTCTCCGCATATTAATCTATGGAAGGCAGCCTATCGACCATAAAACAAGTCGCCAGATATTCATATTATCAATAGATACTTGTTCATTGTTGTCCTCTATAGCAAATAAATGCTTTTATTTTAAATGTAAATGAATTTGTTTAAATAAATTGAAGATTGCCGAATTAAACAAAGTTTTTTTGAAAAGTGGCAGAAACGCCACCCCATTGGATCCCAGAAAATTCCCCCTTTACTTTACTGAGCTTGAAATATACAAAAAACCGTCGTTGAGGCAGAAACCTTTAATGCATAAAAAATAAATTATTCATAAAGGAAAAAAAAAACATTTTAAGGCAGAAGTTTTATTGTATTAAAAATGAATAAATAAAATGGAATAAAATTTAATGGAATTGAATCGAAAAACAAAGCGCTGGTAAAACCTCATTATTAGATCGGCTATCCCCCTACTTCATCATCATCATCATAATAGCAAAAACCTCAATACTTTACTTGACAATAATCAGCATTTTAAATTTGATTTCATATATGTACATAAGCTATATTCTTATAAAAAGAAAGTCACTATAACGGAACTTACTAAGGATGGTTAAAACGTGCATTTTCGTAAAATAATTGACCTGTTGTATTCGACGTAAGTCAATAATGAACTGTTACTATCCTACCGTGTTTATTGCTCTTCTAATAAATATAGCAACTGTATTCATGTCATATCTCTCTTTTTGTTTCAGGTATGTACTTATCTACCAGTAATCTATAATAACAATAAAGGTAACATTTTTGAAATATCTAATAATATTGTGTGTATTTATCAGTATTAGTATTATCTAATACCACAGATACCTGTGCACCAGTCAGTTGATATTTTGCATGAATGAAACTGATTTATTGATTAGTATAAAAGAATTAAATTGGGGAATGCAAACAACTTTAACAGACTACCTATAAATAATTCTTTACTAGGTAACAGATGAGAATCAAACTCCCTAGCTAATATATACGTAGGTATTTTCGATGTCAAAAAATGTAATCTCTTACAAATTGCTCATTTGCACAATAGCTTAAACATATGAGGATTTTTTTAGGAGAAACATTGATTGAATTCTAATTGCTGGAATTGAGTTTAAATTTATTTATTTAATCATCATAATTGAAAACTATTTGCTTTGTTACATTATATAAACGATAACCTAAGGCCAATCTGAGTGTACTCTTCGTAGTTATTTTTGTTCAGCGCCGCTTGGCTGGGTTATACCCGTTCCAGGGCTAGCTAGCGTTTCTAGGACATATTAATAAACATAAATTTAGCACAATATCTAAAATAAATTACTTAGCGTATGAAAGAAATTTAAATATATTACTACCTAATTGTATATCCAAAGCAACTACTTTTAATAATGACATATAAAATCGTACATTAAAGTATAGAAGTTAAGGGGACAGCCTAATTGCGAATTTTCGATACCCCTTTCTTTGTATCAATTTAACATCATATTTTTTTTTTCTGATCGTGAAGCCATTCTTTGTCAGCTTGCTCATTTTGTTAGGAATTTTAGAATTCTTGTTTTCTCTGTAAATTTTAAGAAATAGTTTCAGAAACTGTCCCCTAGATATCAGAAATTTGTAGCATCCGTAGCCACGCTGACACCGGTTCTCTTCGTTGTTACCGAATTTAAGCACCGTTGGGCGCGGTCAATACTGGGATGGGTGACCGCCTGGTTGTTTAACTGCGTGATGCTAATGCCCACCTAGAAGATGGTGCCAATAGGCAACAAGGCGGGTTCCCCGAAAAGGCATGTCTTGTAGGAAAAAAAACCCCAGAATTGCGCATCAAAAACTTAACATCATCATCCCCTTAACATCATTTACACACGTCATCGATTTACTCACAGGAGGTTTAAGAATCTTTTTACGGGATCCATCCTAAATGTGTTGTCGTAGAGATAGATAAGATTCCGTTGGAATTTTTGGCGACCTATGAGCAAAAGCAAAACATCGGTCATGCGTTCGTCAAATAATCATTGATCAAACAATGACATCTTCGGGAGATAAACTGACGTAACACTGTCACATGGCTTTTGAGATATCCTATCGCAACTATGCGACAACCAATAAAACCATTATAAAATCGCTTTCCAAGAAAATGTACTCTGAAATCAAACAGAAAATGACGCAGCTGGCCAAACGTAAAGATCTAATCTGGTAGACATTGTAAAAATGTCTATTTTATACACATACGAGGACATGATGAATTTACGAATACCAACAAAACTGCAGGGGTTATAATAATTTGAAATATGCTAAGAGCCAGCGACGAAAAAATCACATAATTTTGTGGCAAACATACTTTTCATCTCTTAGAGCTGGTCCACATGATGCGGTGCGGCGCCGCACCGCAAAGATTTTGCCGTATGGGCGTACACACGTACAGTGCACGGTGCGGTGACGCAACGTTACTACGACGCCGCAGTGGGCGAATAGTGTTGTAGTTACGTACGTAGAACTAGTGAAATGAGGTAGTCAATGCCAATATCTTCTTCGTTGGTACTCATTTTAAACACTTCAATTAAATATGAACAAAAATACTTGAAAACAATTGAAACAGGCAAGCATGTACCCTCCTTCGACTGCACTTAACTGCTGAGCGGTGCCGCTCCGGCGCATATTACCAGTTTGAGTGCGGTACGACGCCGGAACGCGCCGTGTGACATACCATGGATATTTGTATGTGGGACGCCGCAGCGACACCGCTCAGGTGCCGCGCCGCAACCGCACCGCAACCCACCGCATCGTGAGGCCCAGCCCTAAGGGCCACTCCAGTTGTTAAGTGTAGTCGAAAGAGGGTACATGCTTGCCTGTTTCATTTGTTTTCACGTATTATTGTTAATTTTTAATGGAAGTGTTTAAAATGAGTACCAACGAAGAAGATATTGGCATTGACTACCTCATTTCACTACTAGTTCTACGTACAATTAACTACAACACTATTCGCCCATTGCGGCGTCGCAGTAACGTTGCGGCGCCGCACCGTGCACTGTGCGTGTGTACGCTCATACGGCGCAATTTTTGAGGTGCGGCGCCGCACCGCATAGTGTGGACCGGCTTTAAGTTAATAATACTCAAAGTTATCGTTCGGTTGATCATAATATATATATATGTTAAAATTGCCTGGGTTTATCCCTTCCACTTCAGTAGCCCTAAAATATTTCCTTGCTGTCGTCTCAAGGCGATATATCTTACTACGCAGTTGTAACCGTGAAATGTGATTAAAAAACCTCATTATTGATTTAATAAACACTGACTGGATTATTTTATGGCATTGACTAGATAGTGCTTAAACCTCTCGATCCGTCAAAATATGTAAGATAATAAATTTATTCAGCAAATATTGAATCTTTAAACAGGTAAAATATCATCTAGCGTCAGCTATTTTTCGGATTTATGGGTGGAAGTAGGGATTAAATAATAATTGTACATTCTTTTTATGATAGGAATTTTCCGTGCCTGGGAAATTTGGTATAATCATTTTATTAGCAGATACTGAGACATTTATGAACGAATCGCAAACATTCAGTGTGTAGACGAGAAGAAAAACGAATGGGAATGATTTATTAGATTAATCCCATTTTAATACGTCAATAAACGCGAAAAAATGTAAGTAATGATTACCAACAATAAATAACAATGATAATGACTACACGCGTGTGAGAAATTACCTACATAAATGCAATTGAAAAAAGTGTCAAGAAAATCTGTAAACGATAGATAGAAACGCAATATCCCAAAATATCGAAATAATTGAGTGAGAATATAAAATGTTTCTCGGTGGGTGAAAGGCGATGGCCGGTAAAGAGTACGTTTACCTTATGCTACTTCTTATGTTTTTATGAGTATTAATGTTTTTATGATGTGTTGATTAAAGCCAATGTTGAGCAACTTCCAACAATTTCAGACAAATATCGCCCTAACCTCTAGGACGCCATTATCACCTGTGGGTTTTCTGTTGTGACAATTCGCGGCGAGCTATCTCCGTATTTACGCAATTATTGGCTCTATTTCTTCCTACACTACGGTAAAAGTCATCTGTCATTCAAAAAGCCACCGTTATACGTTAGTCTGCAGTAATCTAACAATCCCTACAAACACAGTTTCGAGGGTTGAAAACATGCCGTCGTGATTGAAAATATTCGGCTATTCAAGTTGTTTTTATAAGTATTATTTTATTATAAACCTCAAGAAAATTTAATTTAGTAATGTGTAATATTTATCGCAGTTTACTTATAAATACATAATAAATATAAAATAACAGCCTAATAAGTCAAAAACAAGATTTTTTGGTAAAATTAGCTACTATGGACAAAGTATATATTATATAAATTTATAATATACATTACTAACAAGATAAACTATTAGGTAACAAGAGATAAGTAATAAAAATACGATATTGTATATATAAAATCGACCAAAAATTAGAAAGGCGCAGTGCCGTTTTTCGCGCGAAATTCGCATCAGAATCGCTAGCGTTCGAAGGGTTTATATGATTTGTTTCTTATATGAAATGTAACCGATTGACATTAATAATTGGTTTTTAGAATAGGTGAATTCTTCAAAAAATCACTTTTCCCAAAAAGTGAAAGGGGCAATTTTCAATTCTCTAAAATCCTATCAGCATTTTTATCTACCTGCAATGGTTTCGATTTCCACATACTGTCCTGTTTTAAAAACTCACCTGCATAACCTACCTGCGTACATGATGCAGTAGGTTATACAGGCGAGTCAAGCGAATGAGCAAGTCGCGGCAGCAAAACAGCTGTCTTGCATTTGATTCGCCAACTTCATGGCGTGGACGTGTGTTTCACGATTGCTAGGTTCCAAAACCACAAACGTAATTCTTTTTCGTTCAATGTAAGTGACCGCCATTTCGCAGCCATGGAGGAAGAGAACGAAGGTAAACAGAGACGTCAGACATACAGCGAGCGACTCAGAATAAGTATTTCACACGCGTGTTTATCTGCTGTGCAATTTCCTTGCGTTGCAGCAATGAGATTGGCTGCGCAATCGGCCTTTTTAAATTATGTAAGGACACGTTCGCTTCCTTCCGCTTTCGTATTCCTATCTGTATCGCGGTGTTTACGGACACGCCGCGCCGTTGCTACTGTTTGGTTGGTAATAATTTTCTTTCAAACAAACTTACCTAGAATACAATACAATACAATACAATCAACTACTCCAGTAGATAGGCATTCCTACACTTGGATGCGTCACAAAATTAAATGCTAAATATTTAATTATTAAAAACATAACTATCGTGATAGTTGTCATGGCTGTAATATTATATTCAATATTACCTACATACAAATAATCAAAATATACTAATGTGATTTAAGAGTCAGGGAGAATAATATATTAAAATAGAATTGCAAATTCTATGTAGAATAATCAAAAAATATATATTTTATTGTCAATCCACATATGCCTTCGTATTTTAAAAAAAAATGAATAGATGTATAATAAATTATATGAAAATCAGAATGTCAGCTATCATAATACCATTATGTTTAAAACTTTACGCGTTTCATTAATCATCAAAATGGAAAATAAACTCAAAATTTTCAAACTCCTTTATACCGTAAATTGGGTTTCTTATCAAATTATGTATAATTATCTTTTTAAATTGGTCCTCTCCAAGGATTTTAATTTGCTCTGGAATCTTATTATAGAAGGACAAATTTTAGTGAATAAAACTGTATCGCACTTTGCTAAGTCGTTGTCGGTTTATGTGGAGATTGGATTTATTCCTCGTATCGTGATGATGAAAATCACTATTCAACGGAGCTTCTGTTAGGTGTCTACGAGCGTACATAATATTTTGGTAGATGTAAGAAGAAAATAGAGTCATTATTCCTGGTTTTACAAATAGCGGCTTACAGGAACTTCTTGTTGAGACTCTATGTATAAACTGCGTACCGCTCTTTTCTGGAGGAGAAAAATTCTTTTTGAGTTTGGTGCCATTCCCCAAAACAGTAGGCCATACGTTATTAGGGGGTAAAAATATGCAAAATAAACGGATTTAGCTGCTTGAAAACCGCATAAACTTCGTATCTTTCTAATGGCGAATATGGCACTGCACATTTTTTTACTGAGATCATTTAAGTGATCAGACCATTGTAATTTTTGATCAATTTCTAATCCGAGAAATTTCGTGGAGGCGACATTTTCTAGTTGGTCAGACCCAAATTATACGTCTATTTCATTATAATCAGACGACCGCAAAGAGAAGCATATTGATTTTAATTTATTTACGTTAAGTGACAATTTATTAACTTGGAACCATATATTAAGCCTGTCTATTGTTTCTCGCCTTGGTGCCTATAGGCAACAAGGCGGGTTCCACGAAAAGGCATATGCCTTGTGGGTAAAAAAAAAATAATAAAAAAAATAATAGGGGCAAACCGTGTACCTTCAGGTGATTGTACCATCAGACAGAATTATTTTCTCTTAATTGGTATACATTAATTTGAATATGTCAACATATTCTAATATTGTTTTTCTTATATAAACACTGATTTATGCAATGCTCAGTCACGAGTGTGTTTAGGAAAGACCGCCGAAGTTTTTCATACAAAAATCAAGTGTTTTTTAATGTCATTACATTTAATTTTCTTGTGGTTTAAGGTGAAAAATTGTTATGTAATCGCCCATCTCAAGAAAGCTTATACTTTTAGTAATTGGAAAATGTTTATTTTAGGGATTTTTTTTATAACCACAACATGATAATTTATAATTGTAACAAAATAGTAAAAGGTTTGTTGTGAAATCTGAATAGTGAAGACTGTTTGTAGTGAAATCTGTGGTTATGCGTTGTCATGCAGAAGCAGTGGCGATGAGCAATTGACCAGGCTTGGTTGTTTAATCACGAATCTTCCAATTGTTTACAGTTCTTAACAGTACACGTTTACTGTTACTGAAAAGCCAGATCGCAAGAAGCCGTAATATAATAGAAAACACCGGCACAGGATCTCATATTTGAAAATAATGCAAATTTTCAACTTTACCATGGTTGTACAAACGAAAATATTTGAGCAAAAACAAACGACGGAAAGATAAACAAACAGCTGATTCTCAAAAAAGAAAAACATGACCTTGTATTAAAATTTATTTGAATTTGAAATTCCAACTCAAATCCAAATTATCCAAGTTCAGTGGCCAGCGTAAAAAAACAGCAATTACTTACCTAAGGACCCAATAATTAGAGTGAAGCTTGCCCGACCAAACGCCACGTCATGCGTCAATCTGGGCGTGTACTGGGTGGGTAATGTGGGTACGTACTAAAAATAAAAAAAACATTCAAGGATTCACGGGTTCGTAGTAATGACGAATTAACACCCACACTATAAAGCCGTATTCGTGCGATATACCGTAAGTGCACAATGGTATTTTTACTTGTAATAACATGCGTTTACGTCAATTCGTTAACACGAGGCCGTTATTTTAATCACAATACATAGAGACCCGTCGTGTGTTACATTCACAAAGGATTAAACAATACTCGTGCTTGGAATATATTGTTATCGAGGCTGCATGGAGGACAATCTTCGCGGCGGATTTGTTCCAAATTAGCGTATTCCGCATTTTCTTTCTTTTACATGTAAATTGGCGAAAAGCAGCTGTCAGAAAGAGGTAAAATAAAAATAAACGTATTTTGCAACCTGCTGGCAAACATGATCATATTGTTGAAAATATTTACCAAGGTATTGCGCCTATCTATCTGAAATGGCGCATCTACGTTTTGGCGTTTTTTCAGATGTGTGTACAACTTAACTGTTAGAATTCAGAATACAAATATTTTATTTTATTAGAATGATGTTTTTAAATGTATAATCATTAATAATTGTTTTTCTGACCCAGTCGAGTGTGACATCGTGTATGGATTTAATGGCTTTTAAATATCCTTAATTTAAGGGATTCTTTAGCTGATTTCGAAACATTGTGTTTTTGTGCCACGATTTAATAGAAATAATCAAAACCGTACCCGAATAAGCAATTCCGCCTTCTCCAAGGTTTTTTATCCGATTTTTTAACAGATGTCATGGTAGGTAATGATTACAAAGATATTAGTAGAAATGGTAATAATTACTTGGTAGGTTATGGTAGAAAAAAGGAAAACAGACACAATTTAATAATATGTAGGGGAGCGAGGGGCTTGTTGTAACAGGGGTAAGTAGTAACAGGGATTTTTCACCAGGAACTTAAACTTTGTTAACGTATTTGTTTTACTCAATCTTACCTTTATATCGCGCAACATCATGTCGTCATAGCCAGTGTCCCGCCAGACGGCGCAGTGAGCGGACGTACGTACGTGCTTTATTTCTGCCAGGTAATGTATTATTAATACTCTCGTAAAATTTGGTTAGCCTTATTAGTATTGACTAATTTGAAAGTTTTTGTATTTTATTTATATTTAAATTTATCTATCTCTGGTGTTGTATAACAGTTTTTAACATTACTAAGTTGATTAAATAGTTACCTTTATAAATGTTCAATATTATACTCTGGGGTTAGTTGTAACAAAATATTGGGGCAAGTTGTAACATGTTACAACTTGCCCCCGACTTATCAATAACGGTTTCTTAGCAACCTTGTAATTTAAGTTTTTTTCTTCCAGAATGAGAGAGTATAAGAGAAAGTCAGAGCGGGCAACACAAAGCCAAGAGGTGTATGAGTTAGCTGCAGCTGAAGTTTTAGAAAACAACTGTAGTATTCGGAAAGCGAGTCAGAATTTCGGACTATGTCACGTATCTCTTTACAGATACATTAAGAAAAAGAAGAATAATGGAAATCTAAAAGTTGGCTATGTTAAACCTAGACAAGTATTCACTGCAGAAGAAGAAGGTAAATTGTCTTCCTATATCCTTAAGTGCGCCGAAATATATTTCGGACTACTTCCCATGGAAGTAAGGAAACTAGCTTACCAATGCGCTGTGCAACTTAGTAATAAAAATATTCCTACTTCTTGGCGTCAAAATAACATGGCTGGTCCTGACTGGTTTCAAAATTTTATGCTCAGAAATCCTCACCTGTCTTTAAGGACACCAGAAGCGACGTCACTAAGTCGAGCAACATCTTTCAATAAGACTAACATTAATGCTTTCTTTGAAATATATCAACGACTTCTCCAAAAATACGAATTTACTGCTTCTCGAATATGGAACATCGATGAAACCGGGGTCACGACAGTTCAAAAACCTAAGAAAATAGTAGCTGCTCGTGGCCAAAAGCAAGTTGGAGCTATCACATCGGCTGAAAGAGGAACCCTTGTAACAGTTGCTTGTGCTTGTAACGCTGCGGGTAATTTTACCCCACCGATGTTCATTTTCCCCCGACTCAAATATTCTGAAATGTTTATTCGCGGTGGGCCTCCAGATTGCATTGGAGCTGGCAATTCTTCGGGGTGGATGACAGAAAAAGAATTTCTGATGTTTATTGATCATTTTACCAAACACGCAAAACCCACCAAGGAAGAGCCAGTTTTGTTACTTCTCGATAATCATATTTCACATGTGAATATTGGAGTTGTAGAAAAGTCCAAAGAAAACAATGTTATCATGTTATCGTTTCCACCCCACTGCTCCCATAATTTGCAACCTTTAGATGTAGGAGTCTATGGCCCCTTTAAAAATTACACAAACAGAGCACAGACAGCATGGATGCATAATAATCCAGGAAAGACGATGACTATTTATGATATCCCAGGTATAGTTAAGGAGTCATTACCGCTCGCCTTAAACCCTGCGAATATTACGAATGGATTTAAAGCTTCAGGTTTATGGCCTTTGAATGCTGATATTTTCCAAGACAGTGACTTTGCGCCGTCTTATGTCACCGACCGTCCAGATCCTACTGAAGAACCCGAAAATGCTGTAGATGTAACTGAAAATTTAACATTGGATCTCGAAAACCCAGAACTATTAGATTCTGCCCCTGAATTGGATATTAGCACCACGGAAATTATAAGTTACATCAAAACCGCGAATGAACCAACTCCGAGTTGCTCAGGTGTACAAAAATTTTTTTCGCCATCGAAGATCAGACCTTTACCAAAGGCGCCACCGCGGAAAACAAACACAACAAGCAGACGCAAAAGAAAATCTACTGTTTTGACGGATACTCCTGAAAAGGAAGCTTTACGAATGGAATATGAAGAAAAGATGAAGAAAAAACAGAAAAAAGATGATAAAGATAAGAGCAAACGAAAGGAGAAGGGGAAAGGCAAAGGTAAATCAACGAAAAATAAAAATGAAGTGGAAAGAGTTAAAAAAAGGGTTTTATGTTCAGATTCAGAATCTGAGTCTGAAGAGTGGTATTGCCTAGTTTGTCATAAAGCTTATAAAGATTCAAATAAATGCGATTGGGTACAATGTATTGTTTGCAAGATGTGGGCACATGAACGATGTGTCACAGGAGACACAATTTTTTTTGTTTGTATCAATTGTAACTCAGATGAGGATTGAATTTAATCATAAAGAAACTTATCCAAAGGTTTATTATTGTATACGATACTTTGTAAGATGTAAGGTATAAGAAAGAGATAATTACTAGATTTCATTTAGAGGTACATAATTTAATGTACTGTTATTTTAAAGTGCCACGTTGATTATAAGGATTGTCTTGCGAAATAAGATAAATAGTTAATAAGAAATCTTTTATATTGATTAGTTAAAAACTAAATTTCAGTTAATTATTTGATAAAGATTACATGTTAAGTATAGAAAAAGTTTATTTTGTTTCTAACGAACAAACAATAAATAGTCAAAGGTGTCATATTTTCGTTTTTTATTATTGTTACTACTTGCCCCAATAGATGTTACAACAAACCCCAGCATGGGGGTAAATTGTAACATCCCGCTTTCTTTATATAAATATTTATTTTGAAATAATTACCTACAGTTTTGGTATTTTTTTTACTTGATTTAATAGAGGAAGAGTTAAAGTATCAATTTATGTTTAATTACTGCTAATTTAACCGATAGATCTGAAGATATATAAGTTTTTCTGAAAATTGTTACAACAAGCCCCTCTCTCCCCTATTCGCCCATGGAGTTAAGCCATCTTGATAAGTAATCTTTAAAAACTATACCTGAACTGTGGAAAACTATTTATCTCTGCAATACTTGGCTTATAAAAACTATCAATACTATTGGGTTGCTAGAATAGAATATAATAGAATAAGAATTGAATAGAATAACTTTATTGTGCTATTTAAACATAACTTAATGAATATTACGCTGGTTTTATAAAAAAGACAATTTATGCACAAATGGCGGACTTATCGCTATAGCGATATCTTACAGTCAACCGTTTGATAAAATAATTCCTAATTTTCACCGTACAATACACAAAGAAGTAGTAAAGTTAAATTAAAAATAAACTTATACATTATATGGCAGTAACTTATGCTAAGGTTGCCCAGGGAAGGATAAAGGAGAGGACAAGGTGAGGTATTTGGTTAGTGGCTGTGTAAAAATAAATGTTTCTTTAACTTTTTGAAAGTATGCAGCGAAGGTGCATGCCTGATAGAGTAAGGGAGCTGATTCCATAAACGAGAAAATTGGGTTGTCGACTACAGTGGGCGAGCCCGTCACCTCAGGAAGTTTGAACGATTAGTCGTTCTATCTCCCTGGAGTGAGCGCAGAAGATTTGAGGACAAAACAGTCCACCGTCTAGCTACGACACAAGCCCGTAAGAGGCCAACGCCTCAACCGCGAGATAGCCAGGAATGTTACCCGGCGGGCCTACACTCACGCCCTTACTTCCAATTGTGACCAGATTACTCCGGTCTCTCGATTGGTTACGAGTTCGAGGTCGCCTGCGCGGTCCTCTCCCTTACGAAGCGGTGAAACGGTGTTTACCAAATCTATCGCGGACCACAGCATCCTTTGCTTGGCTGTTCACCCAGGATCGAATGTCCGAAGGTCATTTCAAGAGCAGTCGCCGTAAGGTCCGCAACCACCCCCGCTCTATAGGAAACAGTACTGCTTCCAGACTCCCCCGACTGTTAGTCCCCAGACTCCCCAGACTCCCCCGACAGTCGATTGGCTTACGCCGCACGGTGCGCAGACGTCCAGGAGCGTCAGAAGGTTGATTCCTAGGGGAAACTGATTATAAGGCCAGAGTCCTACCCAGGCTCGCACTGCATACGTGGAGGCCGTCGGATAGGTGTTGACCCGTGAGTGTGACCAACCCTGAACAGAATGGGTCTTCGTGGCCAACTCAGCAAGGGCCCATTAACTCCCATAAACGAGCAGAATGGACTGTAAAAGAGTGCGTGTAAACAGAAGAATGATGTATCGGAATGGCAAGTGTGTTATCCCGGCTTGATCGAAGTGGATTGCTAAAACTCCATTTCTGGTCTGTTTGTGTGAAAATGTTTTATACCACGAATCTATTTCGGAAGTTGCGGAACAATCGGCGCACGTCAAACTTGCATTTGAACGGTTTTATTATAATTCGAATAGCTTTCTCTGAATATCGTCATGGATATTTCCATGGGAAATTGTCTGAAAATCATTGCGAATCAGAATCGAATTTGCTTAGATACATAACGTCATGAAACATGACTTTTAAAAGCACGTGCTGGTACGAAAGCTCTACCGTTTGTATGTCGTTACGTTGCGAAATAAAATGAACGCCAACCGCGTCAATTCCCCTGTTATAACGACCCCGCCTTCTTTGCGGAGTGACGTCATCATATACTCCCTAAATTAGCGTCTATCGTGCTGGCGCCGAAACTACGCAGTCCTGAAGCGTGACGTGGCCTCGGGTGGTGTGGCGTCACACTTCATATCATGGCCTCGCGTCTAACAGTAACGCGGCATTGGAAACATTGTTTTAGTTACACAAACGACATCTCGTGGCCCAGCGACCGGACCAGACATGTGACGATGACGTCTTTGTCGACGATGACACCTTGGACTGCCTTGTCTCCTCACTGGATATTTCCGCGCAATCACTGACGTCTACGCCAGCACATGGACTCCTATGATTTTTCTACAATCTGAGCTTGTCGACATATCGGCTCTGTACTGGCATTGCCTGTTCTTTGAGGTGTAGCTTGTTCATTCATCTTGCTGAAATACCATTTTCTATTTTAACTGACCATTTAAGCATGAAAGTCTCAGGTCCATAAAGGAGAATAGATCACGTTTTGACACACTTCTGACAAAAATAAATATGCTGTAATTTGAGAAATGCACAAAAAGCAA
Source organism: Micropterix aruncella (assembly GCA_944548615.1). Taxonomy (NCBI): domain Eukaryota; kingdom Metazoa; phylum Arthropoda; class Insecta; order Lepidoptera; family Micropterigidae; genus Micropterix; species Micropterix aruncella. The sequence continues at coordinate 31,948,594 of OX155955.1, read as the reverse complement.
TGTGGTAGGATTCCATAACCAAAGTATCATGATTTTCTAAAACCTCATACTGGCAGGTAATGGGTACTAAGATTTTAGAAGCATTCTTAGACTATGATTTAAATTATTATGTAAAATACTATGCCAACGTCAGTTGCTGCTTCCTTTGCTCTAGTAAATTTTCTAGTGCATACCTGATTGACATTGCTAATAATAATAAGCAAACACGCTCATATGGTTTGTTTAAAATCACATCCGGCATATGATAATACGAAAATATGATAATACATCCTTTCAATTATAAAGGTGATGAAACGTTTTTTATTTATTTAAAAAAAAACTTGAAAAATACATAAAAGCTATGTGCACGATGCGCCATCCAACAGTGGGTAAAATATCGCTAATATTGTTTATTAGTGATATTTTACCTACCGCTACCACAGCGCGTACTTTCTTCAATTAATAAGATTTACAAATTTAACAAAAAAAAATGTTTTAAGAAAACATCTTTTCCAAAAAACCATTTCCAAAAATAAAGGTATTTTCCAATTTTTTTTTCATTAAAACTTGATTAATTCATCTTACTAATTCACCCTCTACAAAATGTTACCAATTACAAACTCAGTATTTAAAGGTCACACTAAAAGTTTCCGCAACTGACCATTTACATTTAAAACGATTTTTAAATATTAGTTACAACATTTGAAAATGGAATCCTTTGGCTGTAGAATAAATTGTTTCATCTAACTCTCGATTGTTTTTTTTGTGGCGTGATTCTAATCATTTCATTGGGGCGTTCATTTTAAAAATTTCGTGTCTGCAATACGATGGATTTAACTCCATAATAACTATGGAAAATTTTCGCTGTATGATTTTCTATGATTTTAAATGTAATTTGATAGCTCAGCAGATCCTCGGTCGGCTTCAAACTTCTTTTTACGATGAAACACCAAGCAAGACGACAATTTATAGCTTGTTTGCAGAATTCCAACGCGGTCGTGTCTATGTAAGTGACGAATTTCGGGAAGGTCGCCATCCACCGCTGTCAGTAACAAAAACATCGATGCTGTGCGCCGTAGGCGCAAGCCACATACAACGGGCGTAGTAAGACTAGGACACTTCGCGGACGCGTAGTCCGTTTAAAGAACTTTCATATAAAATGTATAGAAAAGACGCAATGCCAAACATACAGAAAAGACGGGCGTAAGTACATCTTTATGTAAATTGCAGCAAAAGACACACACGTGTTTCCTTATATGTATACTTCTTGTTTTACATGTCAAGCGTTACTAAAACGCTTAGAAACGCACTATTGTTAAATGAATAGTATTTTCATAATGACCTATTTGTGTCATTGCAATTAAAAGTAGTGTATATTTTATTTTATTATGGAGGCAGATCTATATAACTAATAAAAAAAGACAGTAATAACTGAACAATCACCATTAAGATTTTTTCATATTATACAAAAATGGCGGTTGCACATGATTATATGTACTTAATAAAGTTACATCTAAAAGGGAATTCGCTCAGGTATGATTACTCGTTTGTGTTTGTATAATTGTATAAATTAACGAAAAGAAAGTAGATTTTTTTATTAATTAATAGATTTTTTTACTTAATGGCTGTGTTTGGAGTAGTTAGGAGATAAACATACTAAAATCGGGGTGCATCGAGACACGCAGTAACTCACTTTTTTATAAATGATAACTCACTTTTTATGATTCAAGTTATTCTAAGTTATTCTATTTAAAATAAATGGTGATAATTCAAATTCAAATTAAGAGGTAAAAGATGATATAACATTAATGTTAACATTGCTCCTTTACCATTAATGATAGATTATCATTTAATCCCGATTAAAAGTTTAAATCTTACAAGTAGCCAATATGTCAAAACGTCAGACGTTTTCATATTGATTTTATTAACATATGAATTACTAGGTCTGTATGTAAATAAATTATGAGCCGATTTTTTTTGTAACAAGGGGAATGCAGAACAGCTGGTAGACCATGTAAATCGAAAAGGAGCATTACAGTATATTTGTGCCTATATATGTATCTTTATAGCCTTATTTGTGCCAATTTATAGAGAAAGAGTTATTGAGAACCTTGTGCAGGAAAGCGATGTCGATACGGACTAGTGGTAGCATTAATTCCTGTATCTTGAGGGATTCATAGGCGGCTTGTATGAAATGAAAAATCTTTTCCGGACCTGTTCAATTCGGTCTAAATATTTAAAATACTGCGGATTTAAAATGAGCGAGGCGATCTAGAGGATTCTCATCTTATCTGGGGATTACAATAAATGTGAAGCCCAGAATATAAAATATGGAAATATTGTTGCCATTTTAATTATTTATTTGAAGTATGTCCCTTTATATTACTACTATTTATTATGTAAATATGTAAGAATATTAAATAATGTAAAATAAATTATTTATTGTATATGCATAGGTATTTTGATTTAAGTGTAAGTTTTAATTAACCGGCATCCTTAAAGTGAGCGAACCAGTACGAGCAAAATAATATACCTTTTGATAAACCAAAATTTGAAAGAAACAAACAAAATGTTTTTAAGCTATTGCATTGCTTTTATCGCGGGCCTAGGCAAGCGCGGCGACCGAATGAAGAAATTTCTTAACGAAAATTAATGATTTTAAACTGATAATTACGTCTAAACAAGCACTGCTTACGATTCGAAAAAAATATATGTTAAACAAGAACATTTTCCTAATATTCTCAGCTTTGAATATTTTAGATTTTGTTTATATTACATATTGTAATTAATTTGTGAAATTAGGTCTAACCGAACACAAAAACGACTACTACGCAAATACTATCTGGCGTATTATTATGAAAGCTGCACCATTTTACAGATAATTTAATTATCTATCTTTTTATCTACGATTTTTTTCGAATAATCCTGTTTTTTTGCTTTATCGAATAAAACATTCGTGCGCGGCGCTCTATCGAAAGACGTTTAAATTATTCCGAATCATTTGCTTCCGCAGCCGCAAATGATTAGGAATAATTTCAACGTTTTCCGATAGAGCGCAGTTATCTGATATCAGAAAAACTAAAATAAATAAAATAAATAAATAATTATAATTGCATAAGTTGTTAAAAATGCTATGCAATAGCTTTACCGCGGCAGTCCCCGAGTGCCACACGTATTTTTTTTTTTTAAATTTGATAATATTAAAAGTATAAAAAGCGCGATTCGCCAACTAGCGGTAGGTAAAATATTTCTAAGATTGTTAAAAGCGATATTTCACTTACCGCTAGATAGCGCAGGGCGCTCAACGCTTCTCAAACTTTTATTCAAAAGTTAAGTTTTTTAAATTTACAACAAAAAAAAAAAAAAAACCACAATTTTTATATCAAAACTTGCTTACTTGCTTGTAGTGATTTACCCTCTTCAAGGAGGGCGGTTAATTAAAACTCACCCTATACACACGATTACGCAGAATTTAGGGATTTTTGAAGGCTGTTTTACCAAAATATGTTCCAGCTACAACTGTTCCCTGTTCCCCTGAGAGGAACGAGGGTGCCGGGCGGATGGAGACGTAGTGTTAGCAGCAGTGCATAGCAGGTATATTTTTCGTGCGATAGCGGCGGTAAAAGTAAAAGTGAATTAACGTCGCATATCGATATCCTGTTTATTTCAAAAAACGATGTGAAGTCAAAATAAACGGTCCGACTCGATTCGGAAAAAAATCTTTAGAAAAGGAAATATTTATTAATTTTTCAAGATATAAAGCAAAATGTCTTACCTACTGAAATAATATTTATACTAAGTACGCGTCCAAAATTTAATTTTGTATTCTTTTTCATAAAAAAATCTTGAAATCAACTTCTTAAAAACTATGGCAGCTACGCCACTTATTTTTGTATTATATATTCTGTAATACCCTATGTTAATATCTATATCCACTGTGCAATAACAATTGAAAAAATACATCCTCCCTTGGTCCATTTTTAGATCCTATAATATGGCGAATATCCATTGAAAAACATTTTTTTTTTCATATAAATTGACCTTTGATCTATCCATAAATTCAGCGAGTATATCCATAGCTTGCGCAAGCGAGTTCTAAAACTACGTCCAATTCATAATATCTATATTTTTATCTTGGCCGAGATAATCGACGGCAGCATTCAGACCGACTGACACGACGGTTAGACAGACCGTTAGAGAGTTGTCACCGTTTCTACATTCTTTAATACCCAAGAGTGTAGAAAATAATAAAATGATAAGAAAATCCCAAACTATTCCGTCTATTTAAGTTTCTAAGGAAACATGCCTTCGAAAAAGAAACAATTTGATCATCATTGTAAAATCGAATTATAACTCATCTATAAACTCTGAAGCTTTTGCAAATTTTTGAAATTTTTATTTTTAAAAAAAACGGATTCTTACCGCATGGAACCAGACGGCGGTTTTCCCAAAGCTTCGCCAAACTTCTCTATTTCAGAAGTTCTACAATATTATAATGAACAATGTTATAATGAAATAATTATATACTTTAATTGGGTAATGTTTGTGTGTCCTTAAACTAAATTCTCGCACGTCGAAACAAAAATAATGTTGGGAAAAATATGTAAAGGCAATCAAATGTAAAGAGTTTTGAATCGGGTAGGAGAATGAAACCGAAACAAAATAGTCTACTATCAATCAGGTCATTATTATCGCATACCTGTCATTTCTCTAATATTACCTCGTCGGCATCCATGTGTACATAAATACTATACTGTAAATTACAATGAATCAATGACTATTTCTGATACACCGTTCTATAGATAATTCAATATGGCACGTGCAAGTAGCAAAATTAATACTTAGAAAACCGAATTTAAGGCAGTATTCTAGGAATGAACAATACAATGCTAAATGTATATACTGTCTCTTCTGCAAAAAACCGACTCCGTATTTTTCATGCTTTCTTCTATAACTAACTGCGGAATTCCGGCAAAATATTGTGTTCCAATAAGTGGAATCCATTTGGACGCCAGTGCCAGTACACAAATTGCGTCTAAATAACTCGAATGTCACGAGTTTGTTGAGCTTCAAAATAAACATTCAATCGGTAGACGACAAGTGGCGCGTCAGCTGAAGATTCTTTTCAAATTGTCATAGTGACTTGGAAGTTATAGGCCAGGGGTTAATAAAATCTAAAGGTGTTTAATGACCGCTATAATATAAATGTCAGAAATAGAGATAAGCTTTCAGTCTTAAGCTGGTTTTAAAAGGTCGAAACTTCTTTAATGGGACAATTTATACGTATCTCTATCTGTATTGTAACTGATTCTGTATTATATCTGTAACTGAATCAATGTATCTACAACATAATTCCTCAGGATATTTTAGAGTTGCCAGTAAAACAATGTAATACCTAGCATCGTATTTAATACCTACTTCGTAAAAAAACATGCTATAAGATTTAGTTTCTTTCTGTTTCATGTATCGTCTACTCAAAAGGACCATCCAAAAGAACTGAAAAAAATGAATTACATCTTGACAAAATAGTCCCAAAAAAGTCGTTTCTTGCATGCGGTTATTTGCTTGGGAAAGTCATAGAATCCGTCGAAAACAAAAATAATGTACCGTTATTGTTTATTGAGCATGTGTACTGAAAATAAAAAATATTTTTATTTTTAACGATTATATAGTTTATTTTACTACGTATCTCTATATTAAAGGGGGAGTTATCAACCGTGTTAAGTACCGATAGCAACTCGATACTGAGCTACAAAATGGGAGAATTGTACATAGACGAACGGTACGTGGGATGCATAATTGGGATAAGAATACATTGTTAATGTACTTATATAGCCAAATTATTCTGGAGCTATTCCAGACGCCAGACAAACAAAATATCTATCCAGCGGTCTCACAGACATACTCTAAAATACATACACATGACAAAGTACTGTCACAAAGTCTATGATAGTATTGTAAGCGGGCATCATTATCTATTTTTATGCGGCACTAGTAGTAGCGCCGACGCGACGCTCGATATAAACGTTTTGAACGCCGTCCAAATTATTTTAAGACGCGTCTAAGCGTGGCCGTTTTCATGGACGAAGTGATGATGAATTCAACGGGCGCTAAGCAGACTGGTAATACCGATTGTGCAATAACCACTATTGCCAGATAATTTAAAAAGAGAGAAATACGATTGGTCTTTGACGTTGCATCTGATAAAAGCGTGGCTACAAAATTTGATTCGTTTCAAACAGCTGAGTCGACGTGAGAGACAGAAATCGATAACTCGGTCAAATATTGTTGAACGATTAGTCCGCTAGTTCGAGCTCTCATAACCCGAAGCGGTGACATCCAGAAAAGCTTGTGGCCATTTGAGGTGCGTTTGAGCAAAAGCAAACTGATCCATTTGTTTAAAAAAAAAATAATGTCATATTGCACAGTAGAATTTAAATCCGCCTCGTACTATCGTGAAATCAGTCAAAACGAACTAAACCCATACTGGGCATGCGTTCAAAAACGCAAAACCAAGCTTAAACTCAAGCAATACCAAATGTATCTTCTGTCCAATCAGAGACGGCAGCTTGCAATCAGTTATGGTTGTCTAAACGTACTTAATTCAGTTATCGGAAGAGCGATCGATTCAGTGCAAGTTTTAATAAAAACCAAGTGTTTTGTTTGTTCCTAAAGATAACTTCCTAAAGTAACTATGTTTCTAAAAAAATATTATAAAATACGAAGGCATATTCCTAGATTGATAATAAAATATTTTTATATAGATTATTAATTCTACATAGACTTTGCATTTCTATTTCAATCTATTATCCTCCCTGACTATTAAATCATATTATTATATTTTGATTATTTGTATGTATGTAATACGGAATATAATATTACAGACATGACAACTATCGTGATAGTTATGTTTTCAATAATTAAATCTATAGCAATTAACTTTGTGACGCACCTAAGTGTAGGGATACATATCTACTTGAGTAGTCCATTGTTTGTATTGTATTGAATTGATAAAAGGGCCGGATCGGGAGGGTTCTACCCTAAGTCATCACTTTTTATTGAATCAATTAAATCTTACTGTTAGGAGTGAGGATGTCAGTCACTTGTCAGGTTTTTTACGTAATATGTAACGTATCCACTTGTCTACATTATAAATGATAAAGTGTAAAAGTAATAGCTCAAACAAAATTATAATAATGTATATTTTATCCATCTTTGCAACAATAAATGAATACAAACATCATTCAGCATTATTAATTTCGAAGTTGCTGCTTCGTAGGCTTGGTGGATTAAAGATGGCGTATTTTTATGTCGTCAAATGACTAATTTTGAAATAATTTTTTTGAAATTTGAAATAATGATTCTATTAAAGCAATGAAACAAACACTACACAAGCAATATGCTGTAAATACGATGTAAGTAAAAACCAAGTAAATTGTAGATGCTATTTTTTTTTATTTATTACCTTTACAACTTTACAGTTGTGTAGGTAATTATATAAAAAGTATAATTATATAAAAGTAACCTTAAAATAGTTACTCGATTCAACAAATAATGAAATACAGTAAATTACACAAAAATATACCAATCAAGTATTTTAAAATGTCATTATACAGATACACCCGGATGGACCTCTTGAAATATCAATGTTTTTAATCGCCTTTAAATGATCAGGCAATTTGTTAAAGAGTTTAGGTCAAGTAAAGACTGGAACCTGGTCGCCTGTCTCCTGGATCTTGGCCGTACGTGTTATGACCTGTTGGGGGTAATGGGTTTTATTCCTGGTGCCATACCGATGTACTTCCTCGTGGGATCTTGCGGAGCTCTTATTGCAATAGAACTTGCAAAGAGAGAAATCTTGAGCGAAAATTGTATATACGGTCAATATCCTAAGGTTTCGGAAGCGTTCACGACATGACTGCCGTGGATCAATACCCACTAACGCACGTATGGATCTTCTGCAGAGTGGATAATAGGCTGATATCATCTCAGATCTCTCTGTACAGCTCCCGGTGCATAGCAGGTTGACGACAGTTTGGGATGTACAAAAAAATATGGAAATGCACCGTTTCGAATAATTGCTGATAAGGCATTTACGAGTAAGTATTATGTTGTCGTTGGACCTAGTGAATGTGACCTGATCGAGCTGTTTACATATTGCACTTTAATAACAGATAAGGTCTAATAAGATCTTTTAAACCACCACAACTACTGCGTGGATAAGAGGTCATTGCTTCATCGCCTGCGTTGCCCTCCTAACCTATAAAGCTATAAACAATCTATGCGGGAGAGCTCGTGGATACTCGAGCGATCGCCTAAATAAACATATACACGATAGCGGCTTGGAAACAGGAGGGTGTGACGTGTATTGCGGCCCGCTTATTATCGATCGCCTACCGGACTGCAAACGCTGCCAATTTCCTGGTACCACGTCAAAATACGCCGAGACCGTTCCGAATGTAGGGCCAGCGTCCACGAGCTGTTATAATCCCCCATTAATCGTTATACGTTGCCAACATAGATTTTTTCAGATAGCTTACCTTCATCAACTCTATAAATGTATAATTAAGGCAGTAAAATAATATAAAAAATATATTTATCCTTGCTTCTACAGGGCAGAGAGAGATACAAATGCATGGCCATGTATATGGCAGCGATGGGCAACGTTTCAAAACCTCGACCCCAAATCAAAAGTTGTTTTCAGCGACCTCAGGTGGAAAGGGTGACGAGGGTGCTTCAATTGTCTACATATGTGAGTACGTCTCACATATGTAGATAATTGAAGGAAACGGTAGTTAATTGGACAGATATTGCTTGTATAATAGTGTGCAACGAAAAAGAGTATTCACTCCATATATAATATTTCATGGGATATTTTCTTTTAAATTATCAAACAAGAAATCTTCGCTTACCTCGTTGTACAGTCGATACTTATTGACATACACAGGAAATGAGTGAACATAATGAATTGCCTATATATATATGTAGTTAACATCGGTAGTTTCATTCAACGGAATAGGGTTCGCACGAGATAACGACACCCTTAAAAAAATATGTTTTTAATGAATTGACACGATTTTCACGTTGCTTGATCGAAAGAAATTCAATTACAGATGGAGATTGGCTTCTGGCAAATATTGTGAGGATGCTCCATGTTTTTTTAATGTACTTGGAATACTGGTCTATTGCATCTTTATAAACCATGCCTGATACATTCTATGATCTTTCACAGATGTTTCTTCGCTTTGTGTCTATTTTGGAGACACCATTATCACAATTCGTGGCCAAGCATCGTGCTTCCGGGAAAATCAGTGTTCGCGTGTGCCTATTCACCGAAGGCTTAACATTATTTTCGTAAAATACAGATTCGGCAAAATTGGTGATATCCCAAATATGACCATGAAGATAACATGGATAGGTAGTACGAGGTTGGTTGCCGCAACCTGGAAAACAATAACTAATATGTTCTCGAGTGAAAGGTAGCTCTATATTTATAATTTTAAATGAATATTCAGCGGTGTAATCGTAACCTAGAGAAATTCTAGTGTATTTTTGTTTAATTTATCTAAAAATGAGCGAGGTTATAGATAAATCATCAAAACTAAAACATTATAGTTGTACAGTTTTGTGGCAGTTGTGGATAATAATACCCTCTATATAATGTCTATATTCGTTGCTAAGATGAGAAGTTGAACATCATAACTTATGATTTTATGCTTATGTTATCGTGGCATTGATTAGATACGTTATCAAAGATTGACACGCCTTATATTGAAAACTTTATCTTTAACGGATTTCCTATTTTATTAGGTTTTCGAATGTAATCATTTCTGTCTTCACAAAAAATCATCTTGGGCAGTGGCTGTCGGCGTTTCAATGCCGGCTAAAAGGAGATTCTGGAATGGATATGTCCGACATCGGACGCGACACCTAAAGAAGAATCTTCCGAAGTAGAAGGTCTGCCGATGACGAAAGCTCGCTGCACCGTTTCCAAGTCGCCCGCCCCACGAGCACGCGCTACTGACGTCAGCCGTGCCCTAAAATCCACGGCCGATCGATCCGCGCTCTGCGCTACGCGTGCGGTCCCATTTCGCTTTTGGCTCCCCCAAGCTCCTTGTGCAATCGGCCGCTCAGTGCTTTTAAGCACCTCTCCCGGTGATAGATCATCCATAACAGACTGCTCTTCTCTTATTCCGTCTTCAGTGATTTATATTATGACGCTTTTCATCGCCCGACCGGATTCACATACATCGCCGCGTATGGGTGTGTTTACTTATGTAACAACTGCAATGTCTGCAATAGCATCTTAGTTAATTCCTCTTATTTCTATGAAGTTTTAACATCCACAGATTAGATTAGATCGAACCACCCCAGCCAGGAGTCACCATGTCCTATTCCACCGGTATACCAGCGGGCACATGGTAGAAACCAGGGTTGTTGCAAATATCAGCATCAGCATCAGCGGATTATCATCATTGGTTTCAATATCCAGCATCTACATTGTGTGCTAATATTCTGCTCGTGACACGACCTTGAAAAGCGGAGCTTAGCTCTAGCCGCATGCGCATACTGTCATCTCCGCCGGCAAGTGTCCTAGCGAACAATTATTCAGCAGTGCCGGAATTATATATAAGCCTTCCCGTAAACAACTGCCATCTGAAAAGGCAGCTCAGCTATTGCTTTAAAAATATAACACCTTTAATACAATTTGGGTTAGGTGGTTAACCGCCAATTGTATTTTATTTTTGTATGTTAGGTAATGGTACTTTACCTATTCAAAATGTAAACAGATTGTTTTTGATAATTTAAAGTCAAAGAAGTATTATAACTGACTGTTGAAAGAAGTATTATAACTGACAAATAAATGAATAAAGTATTGAAAAAAAATACAATTTTGTAGTTAGATATATTTTATTTAGGTAATTCATTAAAATCAGCATCAGCAACAACCCAGGTAGAAACATCTGGTACGTGAATGGTGGGGATATGAGTATAATCGACCGTAATTAAACAACCTAAAGCCAATAATGAAAATGTGAGTGAAATAAGATGAAGGATAAGACAGTATTGTTCTTCTAGTCCGCTACGTAAGGGACAGGACCGCGCAAGCGACCTAGAATCTGTAACCAGTCAGGAGACCGGAGCAATCTGGTTGCAACTGGAAGTAAGGGCGCGAGAGTCAGCCCGCTGGGTGATCAACCTGGTTATCTCGCGGTAAGGCGTCGGTCGCTTACGGGCGAGTAGCGATTGTTTTTGTCCCAAGTCTTCTGCGGTTACCTCACGGGAGACATAACGATCTAATATCGATAAAACTTCCTGAGGTGACGGGTTCGCCCCTTTATAGTTGACAGCTCTAGTTGCTCTTCTTATTCTCTTTCGCATTTTTGTTGAGTATCGTTGTCTTCTGATTTATTTTCTTCCGAATTTCGTAGCTATTTCCGAGTTCCTATTTCTGTAGCTATCTTTTATGATTTTTCCTTATCATTTACCAATTCTTCCATTCTTCCATCGTTACGTTGTAGTATTTCATGCGAAGAGAAGTATAGGGTATACTTCTCTTCGCATAAAATATCTTGGGAAGTGGCCAACCAGCCAACAAAACCTAAATATACGAACGGACAGCATTGTACTGTACGGTGTACAGGAACCTGCGAAACCGGTTTTATATTTTCTACAGCATAAGGGTGAATAGTTCATGAAGAATCCAAAATGGCAGCATTGACTTTTAACCTGCTCCTTAATATCGGGTCACACAGGAAGGTCATAGCGTTCACATCGCTGAACCACTTTAGACGAGCAGAAACCCGAGCAGCCCATACCACAAGCTAGCTAGTTACCACATAGTAGCTATACGTGACCTTGCAGTCAAACTTCACTCCAAAATCAGTCACCTCTATCTTTGGATGGAGTATATTCTCTTGCCATAGTATAGTTATGAGAATAGAGGCGGCTGACCTGCTGATTGTCATTACCGCATATTTGGATATATTGAAACTTACGATGTGGTATTTCCAAGTGAGCGAGTAGTCGAGGGCAGCGCCTAGGTATACGTATATTGAATTGGCGCTGTTGCAATTGCTGATGTAGAGGTTAAATGGTATGGTTTCTAACACTAAGCGCTGTGGAAAAACACTTATCGGTGGATATATCGCTATATTGCACATGCAGCCTAGAAGATTTTAATCATAGTCACTGGGTTAAATCATGGAATTATACACGTCCATTACGATTTGAACTTGCCACCAAGATACAAGATATATAAACATCGCGATATTTAGAGCATGATTTAGTTCAATGGCAACTAATCACCCGACGTTCCAATTAACCTAAGACTAATAATGATAACAAAGCCAATTTAAAATTCTCACATTTATTTGTCGCGTGCTGTTTAATCACTTTTAAAGTTCGGACGGTCAAAGGATGTGATGTAACTTCTGTTTAAATTTGTCCAGTTTGTCCCCAAGTTGGTATTTCCCTTGCGCTTGTAGTATTTCCTCCATTTACACAGCACATATCTTTTGTTCATTGATTTATTTAAATTTATTTTAGATCGTATTTACGAAACTGCCGATTTTTACAGCTGCCGATTTATCCCCCATAAAAGCAGTTCAATTATAACAATATTGTTTTAGCCCCGAATACTTTTTGCAGATAAAATAAAGCTGCGGTAATGTAAACAGGGAGAGGCGTTCGGTGTTCTGTTCTAACTCGTCCGGGGTTTAATCAGGCGATTTCACAAGAGATTTTGACGCAGTGTTAGCTCCAGGAAGCCCATAGCTGAGCGAATAAATAGGGCACACTGACGTCAAAGAAGAAAGAGCACGCAACATCGCTTTGAATAAAAGGCCGATTCTTTGAAATCGGAATAATGAGATGTTCCATTTCTTGTAATATTTAACGGCGATATGAATTTGGGTGATCGAATCTGGGGTGATGTTTGGGGGTTTATGAGACCGCGCTATGACGTCAGCTGGAAATTAGATCACTGTGTCTTCGTTCCAGTTTATTTAGAATTTATTTAGGGAGATCACTTTAAGAATTTTATGATATCCACGTCTTGGAATTAGCTTCCATATTAAATAGAATTCATTTGCCTGTGCACAGTTATCATTATCTTCGTCTCCATTCCTCTTCTCTAGTTACTGGTTTTCTTACTACATGTCCTACAGAACATAGTTGGTAGGCAATAACTGTGTTGCGTTGTCTAAAAATAATATTTACATCACTCTGGGTTATAGGTTACAAGAGCCAGATGGCTATCGATCTCTTTGTTATATAGCGTTACCTAATGTTTACCATCTCTAATTCTACTGTATCTTCTTCTCCCGTTCATGTAGGTACGTTAATAAATTTTCAATTTCAATTTTCAATTTCAATTTATTTCCAAAAAATCTTAACAGATTGTAGAAACTTAATATTTAGGTACATTTAAATTACAGTATATTAGTTCGTTTTTACAATATTTAAATTTATCACCACGTACATACAGTTACTTCTTTATTGCTTTTAGTATATTAGTTCAGTAATTAATACAGTATATTAGTTCGTTTTTACAATATTTAAATTTATCACCACGTACATACAGTTACTTTTTTATTGCTTTTAGGGCATCCAAATCATTTTTAAGATTTATTTGCTAAAACCACAAATTAAAATAATTGATAAAAATAATCAAGAAATTAAAATCAGAAAAAGTCAGAATAATTAAAAAAATACTATTTAAAATTGTCAAAAAAATGACCAAAAAATTTGAAAAATTATTTAAAATTAACAAACTCATCGATCGAGTAAAAAGCTTTGTCTAATAAGAATTCTTTAAGTAACTTTTTGAATAAGCTTTCCACTTGAACAGTTTTTAAACTTTCTGGTAGCCTGTTAAAGTAATATGGCCCTGAGTATTTTGTGTCTTGCCTTGCTGTGTTTAGTTTAATACATGGTATAAAAATGTTTAATTTATTTCTCGTATTTTTAGTATGTGTATCTGAAAACTTTTTATAATGTGTTTCTTTATTTTTAAAAAACTCAGTTCGTAACTTAAAGAGATATTCTGCTTAATATTCTGCTTAATATGTTTCCTCCATAAATGGTTTTCTTTCAAGCGATTCTCCTTTGTCCTTACGTCTAGTTAAATCGGTTGTTGTCCTTATTTAATTGTTTTATGTATGTTCGAATCCACGTGTATGTATTTGACATTATTCTACATCAGCGGTTTCAGTACTACCTTCAGTACCTTCTAATGCATAGGTATACACATGGTATATCATTGCATAGTTCTACTCATTTTATGAAGTCACATCTAGATGACCCGTTTCATTTATAAATAAACATTCTGTCCATATCAACATTAATTTATTATCTAATAATTTGATTAGGTTTATAATTTTGCTCGTCAGTATAATTTTATGACTGCCCCTATACTACATTGATAACTTGTCAAATATTTTCTTCTAGCATTCATACTTTTCGGATCTTCTTCACTGGAGACTGCTTTTCCAGGACATTTTTTACCTTCTCTTTTTTTTCCTTCAAAATTCTTGTCAACACAGGTGAAGTAGTCAGGTCAGATCATTGATACCAACTACAGAGTGATTGATAGGTTCACTTTTTATGGACGTCTGTGTAAGTGGTTTGCCTTCCAGAATTTTTTATTCTTCTTCTGCGAAAGACAGAAAAAGTTAATTTCATGATATTCGTCAACTCATACCGCATACCGCCTTCAATAAAATTGGTTAATCTTGTGGTTCAGTTGAACAAAATGTCTAAATGCAATTCAACATTTTCTATCTTAGCATTATTCAAATTAAATACATGTTGTTCTTTAGTTATCTTGCGATATTTATGGTCTAACAACATTAGATTGTTGTTAATAATATTCTGGTCGAGGGAGACCTTACCTACCGAGTCTCCGATTAGGATATTTACAATATTGACATTAAAATCTATGCCGACCTCTGTATGTACCACCCTATCATCCCAATTAAAATATTGACTTGTGAGCCTTTCCAATTAAGAGCAGTTGCCATTCAGCTGGGTTGTAACTCTATGTTCCGTATCCAGCACTAAAACAATAATGTGATATTTAACTAACTATATGATACTTAACTAATTTAAAATGCTTTTAGTATCAAAAAATGATATCTTTGCTAGTTGTTAAAACGATTAATTTATCTTTTCTACAACGATTAATGCTCGTTGTTATGCCTATTAGGAATATTTTAGGCAAATATTATTTGTAAATTTAAAAAAATACAGTCGGACGAAAAATTCACGATATCATCAATTTTACATGGTTCGCTATCGTTCGTAAATGTAGATTCAGTAAAGCATTCAAGCTTAAGGGTCTGTAGTGGCGAGTAGATTTTAAGATTTACTTCGTGCGATAGATAATTTAACCTTTGGCCACTTGATTTTCATCATCATATAAGAAAAACATGTATAGCATCAAGAAAGAGAGATATTTGTATCGCCCTCTATTATAGTAATTCTATGAGTTCTATCCATCTACTAGTACATGATGTATGGTCTCATCTGTTTAAGTGTAATCTTAGTGTAGTTCTTTTATTGATTTTTTTCACAAATATTACAACTACTGGTTAAAGTTTATTAAAATCGAATACAAAATTGATCGAAAAACCGTATCTCGCGAAAGTAGATCTACTCAATAAAATGATAACATTAATTTGTTTTCCATGTACTCTTTATCTCTCGCTCGATCGAAAGTGGAATGACGTTCTTTTGTAATATATCGCGTAAACGATCTACAATCTATATTTCAGATAAAGCTGTTATGTATATGTATTCTCTCGACACATTTCGATCCAATCATCCACGTTGTATACCCTCTCGAAATACTGCGCAGCAAAAGGTTGGATATTGGACACTCTTATCTGTAATCGGCCTATTGACAGATCATTTAGTATGCGATTTTTCGCAGGGGAAAGTATGTAGGTCTATTTGTATTAGATATATAATCGGAACGAGATTATTATAAAATATTGTTAGTGAACAGAAAGTGAACTAACTGAAACACAAGTAAGTATATAATACATATAATTATAGTCTTTTTTGACTAAATTAGATTAGATGGTACCTCATCGGATCGCAATGTTCTTCTTTTCTTAGTCTCTCCTAGAGAAATGTTTTTCTATTTTGTTGATTATAGCTTTTTTGTATGCATGTATGTATGTATGTGTGTGTGTGCGTGTGCGTGTGCGTGTGTGTGTGTGTGTGTGTGACCGATAATAAGTGTGGTGACTATCTCCATTTAACATTGCCATAGTAGCGTAAGTGATGTACTATTTTACGCTAGCGGTAGTCGACACCGCAACACAAGGCTGGCGCGAACAATTTGCATTTACCTAAAAAAACTAATAAAAATAAATTTCGCTCAAAATCAAATTTCTCCACGTTTTAGAACATATAAAAACGAAAAAAAGCGATTCCGTTCTATTGTTCTACCCTTCTATTGTTCTGTCTTTTTTTTATCCCCCGCAGTCATCAACATCCAGTAAAGCTGAGAGTAATAATAAAGTGTAACATAAAATAAATGTTCATACGTTTGGACATTATACAACACTAAACCGCAAGCTGAAAATATGTATCTGAAGCGTTGCCAGCGAAGTGTGTCAGAAATATTCTTATTTACCGAGAACCAGACCAACCACGGCGCATTGTATCTTTAGTGACTTTCTAATAAAACCTAGATCCGCTATTTATCTTTAGTGACTTCGACAAATAACCTGTAGGTATCCGCTAATAAAAGCTCAAAAAGCACTATTACGCGGTATTATTAGAAAGCCATACCGTTTGCCCTCTGAACAGTTCTTCAAGAACGTTGACATACTAGACATTCGACTACTATAATCAGAAAGGTTCTTATGTACCTACTACTATAGGGAAATTTGGAAATACTGACTTTTACTGACACAGACAGGTAATTCAATTCACGTACAATTTACTCATAATTCACTGACTCAAAAACATTAACATTATGGTAGAAATAAGCAGACATATACCACCGGTATACTGTGTATGCACTAAAACGGGTGAGCACTACCTTTGGACAAATACACTACCCAGCACCAAAGTTACATAACTTATCGATGCGTATGTTCCACGGATAAGACCTGATTGTTAACTAAGTATTCATAATCATTTGTTGTTGCCCTGGCTCTCAAGGATGATAATACAAAACTGGGAAATACTTTAAGCAATAGATAATTATGTAATAATATTAATATTAGTTACTCTTGAACACTTGCGGCAATATATAATACTTTGATAGTCCTGTAGCCCGAGAGTAAAGCTACTGGTTGGTATAACTTGCGGTGTCAACTACAACGGGCGAGCCCGTCACCACAGGACGTTTTAACGATTTTCTCGTTCTGTCGCCCTGCAGTGAACGTAGAAGACTTTGGACAGAACAAATCCAACGTCCAGCTACGTCACAACCCGCAAGAAGCCAACGCCTTACCGCGAGATAGCCAGTAATGTTACCTGGCGGGCCGACCCTCGCGCCCTTGCTACCAATTGTGACCAGATTTCTCCGGTCTCTCGATTGGTTCCGAGTTCGAGGTCGCTTGCGCGGTCCTCTCCCTTACGAAGCGGTGAAACGGTGTGCACCGAATCTGTCGCGGACCAAGGCGTCCTTTGCCCGACTCTGAACCGGGATCGGATGGCCAATGGTCATTTCAAGAGCAGTCGCCGTAAGGTAGGCAACCACCCCCGCTCTATAGGAAACAATACAGTTCCCAGACTCCCCCGACTGTTAGTCGGAGAGCACAGTCGATTGGCTTGCGCCGCTCGGTGCGCAGACCGTCCAGGAGCGCCAGAGGTTTGATTCCCAGGGGAGACTGGTTGACCCAGTGTCCTACCCAGGTTCGCACCCCATGCGTGGAGGCCATCGGATGGGTGTTGATCCGTGAGTGTGACCGACCCTGAACACATGGGTCATCGTGGCCACCTCATCATGGGCCCATTAGCTCCCATTACTGGTTGGTATACTGTGCCTTAACTGTCCAAATATCAAGTAAGTAGTTGTCTAAATGTCCAAATGCCAATAAATTAACATAAATATATTGTGATTAGTGCCAAATAAAATTGAAGTCTGATTGAGGACATTCCTCAAATATACGTGTATCTATATGGATAAATACCCCAAATATTTTATAAAAAAAACCATAATGAAAATAAATATAAAAACAATAGTGTAACGGCAGTCGTGTTTTTTATTATTTTTATTATATTTACTTATTGCAAATGTGTCCAAGAGCGGTATTCGATTTTTAACACAAACATTTTTCGATTAAACGTAGCGCGAATGATCCTGATTTCTCCGAGTGACAATTAAATATTGTCGTTGCAGTATACACGTATGTTTATTCATCTCAAGCGTATGTGACTTCGTGTGGAACCATTTGGAACTTTCCAGCAGTAGTCGCTTGCGTATGCCATGCCATACCTATATATAACAGATTTAAATTAAATTGGTGGCAGAACTTTATTGCTTCATTAAACATTTCAACGAACGCGGTGTGCTGCTTTTAATAACCTGTTATTCCTTCCAGACTTCGTGGCGCGTTGTGAAAAAAGCTCAAATAAATGGCGATTCGCTGAAAATTTGGCGAGACAACATATAGGGGTGACGCCGCAGATGCCCCGTGGGCATGCGGATAAAATTATTGCTGACGCTCTATTACTGTCGAGTCAAACAAAGATGAGACGAAGCCGTTAGACACATGACCAGGAAGCTTAAAAAAGGAGAACTTGCTTCTGGGAAGTGTAAAAAGACTGTTGACCCAGGGGAGCGGTCTAAATGCGGGTGTCTGGTTCATTGGTGACTGTCCCGTTGGAAAGGGGGCGCTGGGTTTTCTGAATGACACACTGAGAAAAATATTACATTGATTCTTACATTACCATTTTGTTATTACGGCTTAATACAAAATAACGATGTTTCAATCTTAATTTTGTTGAATTACAAGGAATTATGTTGAAACTCCATAACTCGATTATACGCACTCAACATTTTCCATACGGTTAATACGGAAATAACAGTATACGGTAGTTTCAACATACTTCATGTGTCCGACTATAATCATACGTATACTACATGCTGTTATGTTAGAAGCGAGATCCCAAGGTCGCGACGTAATGAAATAACATTATGTTTTAGCATTACGGCACGGTAACTACCGTCACGCCAGCACCGTTACGCGCCATGCTAATTCATATGTATGGACCACAGTCCGAGTTATATACGTTATCCTTGTTGAAACATACGTATTTCCGTGTATTATATCGTTATATTTTTCTCAATGCACGCCGTTCAAAAAGTATCTGAACTTTGGTCAGTCAAAATACTCTTATTCATACACAATTAACTTATTTTAAAATCAACTCTAATATCTTGCAAAGTACTCCCATTGGAAATGCACAGACACTGTTTCTAGCGATTCCACCATAGTGGAAAACACTTCTGGAACGTATCCTCTAAAATGACGGTAATGATTCGAATTGGTCCCTTTCAGCGACATTTTCAACTTACCCTTCGGCTACGTAACGACCAAATTTGGTTGCACATCAGAACACCGTTGACTACGTAACGACCAATATTGGCGGCTTGCTCCCGGAGCGCGCAGTAATATTATTTTCTAATTCGAACGCATCCTTAAATCCATACCTATTTGGTATGGATTTTAGGTATGGATCTCATTATTACCATAAATGCATAGACGGCCGCTAAAATAATTTCGCGCGTCATTGAACGGATTTCTGGTAAAATTCCATTGTCAAACATCGCTGTTCGGTCGTCATTGTCAAACATCGGGTCGTGAACAGTTTTAGTGTTTTTAGTTGGAATAAATGTAAGTAAATTTGATTCTAAAACACTTTATCAAACGAATTCAGAGATTTTATGTACATTTTATTCCAATTTTACCTGTTTTTTTTGAGTTGAAAAATTGGGTGCGGTTTATCGCTGTTACTAATTATTGAGTTTTTCGCGATAAATAACTCTAAAAATGCAATATGTCTGCCTAATTCGTTGACAAAATACATATAATTTTGGTTTTCGCTGAAATATATGAAGGTTTTGGCGTATTTCTAAATTAATTTCGGCGTATTAAAAAAAAATCATTAAAAAAACAGTTCTTGAAATTCTGTTGGATATTGTTAATATTTTCTACTTGCGTGTTGCCATTTTTTTGGAAAATTTTATAGAATTTCTAATAAGTCTGAAATCGAAGACTATATGCGGTTGTTGAATATTATAATTAGGATATAAACGAATTTACATTGTGAAGTTTGCAGCACCCGACGTTACGCCGATGATGCAACCGTCGTTGTCCAGGATAGACACAAGTCTACTCTGTCTACCGTAGACGTTGACTCAAGTCTACCCTGTATACCCTGGACAACGGCAGTCCTTCCATCCTTGACTTCCATCCTTGGAAGAATTAACTCGGGAACGGCATAATTCAGACCTGCAGATGCTGTTGAAGTTCTCTGTAGCTGGTTTCGTGGTCGTTTATCTAGGGTTCGATGGAGAAACATGAATGACTGTTTCACAAATAGGTGGCGTATATCGAACACCTTACTTTATTGGAATAGCATGTTGGAATCATATCGTGGGGGCCTTCTATTGATTATCCTCAATAAAAGCTTTTGGTCTTTCACTAGAGGATCCAAGACAGAGTTTTCACATGCTTCCCAAGCTATTATTCTGTGCACCGATAAACCCTGACACAGGGCCAAATAAACCAATACATATGTATATATGGAGTTCTTTGAAACGACGCTGCGTAATTCTTTAAAGACGAAAACTAGTTTCTGAGATCCCGAAGAGAGTTGTATTAGCTGGTTATCCCAGATCAATTTAGAGGTTATTAGGACACCCAGGTACTTGACTGCGGTTTTTTCTTTGATATGGTAACAAGCGTAGGATGGTTGCATATTACAGTGGTAAGAGTGGATTGTTAATTGCGGAGGAGGTGTGATAACTACTGAACGTAATCGAGTAACGTTTCGTGGACGAAATTAGTTTTTGAGGCATTTAGGATTAGGATATGTCGATCGAGCCATGCTTTCACTCTGTCCAAACTATTTTGGGCCTTTCTGAGTACCTCAGCTCATGATTCTGCTTCCACGAGGAGAACCGTGTTGTCAGCAAAGGAGACAATTCTTGCATTATGGCCAAGAGGCAATTCACACAGATCATTGACGTATATGAGAAACCGAACAGGACCAAGTACGCTGCCTTAAGGTACACCAAAGCGTATTTCGGCACTGTCACTTTCTTTGCCGTCAATCACTTACACCTGTGACCTGTCCTTCAAATAACTTTTTATCCAGTCATTCAAGTATCCTTGTATACCATATCCAATGAGCTTTTTTTAAAGTATAGCGTGTGAAACAGTGTCAAATGCTTAGGACAGGTCGTCTTAGAACAGTTGTTTTGTCATTGAACAGATAAGTAACATCCCCTCCTCCTACTTTGACGTCATCAAATACTTTAATATTAAAACAGTTTTTTGTTATGAAATAGATAAGTAACGCCCCACCTCCTACGTTGACGTCATTAACTACATTAACATTAAAATAGAAACATTGCGAAATTCTAAATTAACAATAAGTCGTAAATAACAGAAACTAAAACAACATGTAACAGATGGAAAATTCTACATTGGTATATTGGATAATAATTCACAACGCTAGCGTACAGATAGATGCAACTTAATAATAACTATTTGAGTGTTATTTAAACTTTCCGTTGATATTGATGACCTATTATTATTTAAATTAGTTCCTATCAATGTTATAATTAGAAATATTTATAGTTCTGGGATATTTTTATCGTATCTAATTGAACAACTCGATACTTGTGTTGATGTTTAATTTAGTTATTTCTTTATTTACTTTATCAATTGCTTAGCCACTTCATTTTTTTTTGAAATACGGAATCCCTGGTGAGTTGCTTACGTTTGGTGGACCCTGATTGATTAGGAGAGGGGATATAGCACCGCAGGCGTTTTTTAAAAATTAACTGCTAATTTAAGGTATTTTACACAACCGGCGACTTTAATATCGATGTTAAGTCACGTCGTGATATATAAGATAAATACATTTAAATCTTGTAAGGAAAATTATACCATGATAGTCAGAAATAAAAACCTTTAATGTTTATAAAAAACTATTAGAAAATATAAAGACATGAATGAATGGATGTAAAGGAATATATGTGCAAATATGAGTCAACGGCTGAATTCAACCAAACAACGGAACAATTTAAGAGTAGGTAACGGACCTTAAGTCCATTACATGCGATCAACAAATGCATCGATTTCCAGTGAAATACATTGACACAATTCAGCTATTATTTTAACCCGTGCAACCATGAATCAGCACGATGAAACAATACTTTTACTCGGAATATTTTGGATTGCATCATTGATCGGCCTATACTGTCCTATAAACTGGCGAAAAAGCAACCAAATTATCATTCCCCGAGTGATCACCTTCTCCCAAGGTTGCGACGGCATATTCGGCACTCTCTCTTTCACGAGTTAGGTCAAACAATCCGGCTCCTTGGTTTCCTTTCCTCATTCTCCCTGAGTCTCGAAGCATCAGTCTGTAATCCCACAGACTCGAGCCGTGCCCAGTACAAGATACTAGGAGCACACGCACAATCCTCATCCGCATATTCCTATATAACCTCCGTCGCGCAACCCTCGCGTCTCGATAAAGTAATTCGAGCACTCGTTACTCACTGGCAAATAAGTTCCTCCAAACTTTAATTAACTTCTATTCGCGTTTCCTCCACAAGCAATTTAATTGTTTCCATATTCTTTTGATAGTCGCCTTGTAGTTTTGCTTTATTTCGGATGTTTAACTCTTAAATCTGATATGGCATCCAGGCTACGTATACATATGTTTTTATGTGGTAGGTAAAAATAGGAGTAATCATAATAGCTAGCATCATCAGCTACTGACAGGTATTCGTCTCTCAGTCTAACGAAAATACAGTAATATGAAATCGGAGACTATCGCGCTTGTTTGAAATTATGAATAAGATAAAAAACGAATTTACCGCGTTTTTCGGCGACGTTGCAGCCGCCGTTGTCTAGGGTAGACTGAAAGAGCTGTCAATCCGTTGTTCCGCGGGCAGGCCGCATACCACTGCCGCCACTGCGTAAATTATAATGGTGGTAGGGGGGCGGGCTCGAAGCGCGCAAATTTCGAAACTCCGTCGTGCATACAACACTCACTGTATCCTGTCTTACGTCCTTGCGTTCGGCTTTTGGCGGTGGGAATATTTTAAGAAGAGGATTCCACGTATAAGAGAGTTTGTAACCATCGTCCCTATTGAAGTTCGGGGTCATGCGAGGAAAGTAGAATTGTTCTTTGCATAGCACAATAGGATTTTGAAACTGCATCCAGTGGTGACATCCGCTATCCAATATATATTCGCAGATCGCCGATTTTTCTCACTGAACGTTTTTAACAACTTTGATGTGTTCTATCAATCGAGTTGCTATAGGCCGTTTTGTTTGTCCAACGTAGGCTAAACCACTGCTGCATTCGACTTTTTACACACCCAGGGTTTGCAGTGATAATACATCCTGTACAGGCCTCAAAAATCGAGCTATATTTTGGGTCGGCTTGAAGATCGTTTTTAGACAACGGCGGTTACATCGTCGCCGAAACGTCGGGTGTTTTTTATCTTATTTGTAATGAAAAGACAGTAATTACAAAAAATCTAAAATGTGAAAAATTTCATTTTGAGACAAGAAATTTCAATTTAACTTTAATACGCTTTGATAAATGACAACTTGAACGGTTTCTTTCGGTACAAACGTATCTTGTAACCAGTCAATTTCCTTATTAGTTCCTGGGAAATCTAAGTCAAACGATTTCATGAGGTGTTTTAAATGCTCATATTTTTGCATATCAGCTGTAATTTGCAATTAATTTTTGGGTAACCCTTACGTTCCGTGGAACCCAGTTCGGAAACAGCTGGCTTAGACAACCCTAAAAGTATTTCTAAATTTCAACGTTCTGCACTTCTATTGTGTAAGTTCAAGTTCTCGAATGGATCTATTTTTGTCTGCTGCAGCATCCAGACGAAAACACAACGATTCTTGGGCGAGTGTATAGATAGGCGATGCGACGTTCGCCTATTTCTAAAATAGCACGCGTCGCGACTCCCATTTCGCTACAAACTCAAACTCGTAAAATTTCAGTTGCTGCCTATATAATTCACTTTTCAATTCATTTTTTAATTTGTGGGTTAAAGGGGCATTGCCTCGCTCTTTCTGAATAAATCGTAAACAATACACATTTTTGCAAAATTTGATAAAATCATGTTTGAATTAATCGAATACTGATCCCATCTTCTATTATCATATGTTAAACAATTGTATTTTTATTACCTTGACGTCATTATCAGTAATTGTCGTCAGGCGTGGTCTTTTTAATTGCTCCATTAAATCCGTCAAAATTACAAATATTATTTTGCATCATAAGTCGATGCTGTTCTATCAGCGATGGGGTCAGCGAATCACGGTCAGCAAAATATGATTACTGTTGCCCGTTGAGTAATGATTAAATCCTTGCTGGTGGTCGATAATTATTTATTTTTACATGATAGTGCTATTTATAGTGAGTTATTATGTCCCCGAACGGGAAGACGGGATGTTTTCCGTACCGGATAATGATACGAGAGAAATAATTATTGATATTTTTGAATGTGTGGCAATGGATGACATACCAGAAGTCATATTGTTGATCAGTGTAATCTTACGCAAATAGAAAGAACGCGCGGGGTGTTGTCAATTATTCCATCGGTAACTAATTATTTGAATTATGAAGGATGTTTAGGTACCTGTTTTTTGTTATGTTCGCATCTCAAAATAACAACATAAACAAAGATAAAATGATGGTGTCAAAGATCAGATCCCTATTAAAATCTTTAGATAATAAGATGAAACACTAATCAGGAAGATACACTATACATTTCCAATTCCTTAACTTTTTTAAAACGAGAAGCTGAAAGAGTATACTTCGAAAGAAATACTATTAAGAAAATGAGAAACATACAAAAAAATATATATTTTTACATCTGTTTGTCAAAAGTTCACATATAACAACACCTATAAATACCTATAAATCATACCAAGATTGAAGGAAAACCACCAGGATGTGTTTGGTTTTCGAGGTTTTTTTTTGCAAAAACAGGGAAAATACTCGTATGTCGTATCGTGTTTACTATATAATATCTAGTTTTAAAGCCATAAATTTAAAATAGGAAAAATATATTTACACAAAACTCTTAGCGAATCGACTGGT
Source organism: Micropterix aruncella (assembly GCA_944548615.1). Lineage (NCBI taxonomy): Eukaryota > Metazoa > Arthropoda > Insecta > Lepidoptera > Micropterigidae > Micropterix > Micropterix aruncella. The sequence continues at coordinate 31,923,274 of OX155955.1, read as the reverse complement.
TCTTTATCACGAAATAGATTCAAGATTTCTCTTCTGCTTTGTTCTTCTTCTTGCTTTTTCATTGATTTTATGTCTTATCCGAGATCGTATGACAGTAGAGCAGTGGCTTCAATTCTCTTGCTACTCTCTTCTACCCTTTTCCTTGTCGCCTTGGATGGTCAAGAACGAAACATCTCGGCGCTAATGTATTAATCTGGGTCGAATTGAAAGTGCAGCCGCGTCGGCCTGACCTGGTTACCACCAAAGGCACGTCACATTGACTAGTAGAATTGTTTTTCCGCCCCAGACAAAGAAATCGATATGGCTGACTGTTTTTGAAAATGAAAGACGTTTCAAAGATAAATAGAAATCTTCGAGGTCTACAAAAGATGTAGACGAGTGATGTTATCAACGAAAGGACTGTCAAATATTTGAAAGAATGGAGAAAATTTGTTTTTAAAAATCTGAATAGGATATTTTTAGTAATTAGATTAATTCGCTTTAAAATTCATGTATCTTAACAAAGATACTGTAATTTCGTTTGATTTATAAATATTTAAAAAGATTTTCTTTATTTTAATTTTATCGTCAATCTTTTTCAATGATAAAAACAAATGTTGACGTCAACGCCGTTCTGAGAACTTTTATCTGGAGCATCGTCTCGCCTGGTCTTGGACCGCGTGAAATTTATCGGTCCTCAAAACAGAGATGAAAGAACGCGTTTATCAAAACGTATTTTACTGCCGATGATTTATATCACAACACATAATGAAAACATTTATTAAAATATTGTTTTTTTAAAAAATTATTTCATAAACTGAAATTCGTGGTTATTGAAATGTTAGCATATTATTAATGATATTTTACCATCCCATTTAAGGACTTGCGAATTCACGGAAATTTCACATATTCCATGAAAACCGAAACACCAACGTCATACCCCTGAAAACAGGAAAATACACATGGCGCATGTTTGTTAATACAATTATCGGACGTAATCATCACGAAACTTCTTCGAAACAAGAATTACCCTTTTCCTATTAGTCATATTCAGTCAATTGCCGATTTGCTAATTTAAAATGTAATTACATTTTTTTCCCTTAAAGTTGTAAGGTTGATGATTAATGTTCTATCATCTTAATCTACTCGTATAATGCCGCAATAACGCGGAATAGAATACATACAACAATAATTAATTGAATCGACATAACAGATAGATTCAACAAGTCGTAATAAGCTGATTACTATAACTTATTAATATTAATCCCGCTTAGAATGTAAATAATTCTCGTGTAATAAATGTAATAAATGTAAATAATTCTCGTCTTATAAAGTGCACGGTTTTGCACGAGTGCAATTAAAATGATTGAAAAACAAATGAATGGTTATGGGGGAAAACGGTTTTTTTTTTTTTTTTTTTATTTTTTCTTATTTATTTATTGGGTAATGACAATTGTCTACAGTAAATGGACATATACAATTACAACGCTATAGACGAAATCCAGTAGCAAAAAACTGACAACATGTTATGTCAGAAACTGTTGCTAGTGATATTTTAATGTCGCCTAACTATGTAATAGCCTGTTATATAAATATAAAGTAAATAAATTATCAACCAATATAAAAAACTATGTAATGTTAAAAACGAAGAATGTACCTATAAACTAAGAGTTATTATTAATTCTTACAGCTGGGAAATTGAATATAAAATTGATAATACAAAATTGTTAACCTTAACATAATCATAAAAAAGATGCACCATTAGGTAGTATTTAGATACTAATAATTGCTTAAAAATAGACCGAGATATTCAAACCTATTATACAAAAATACAAATTAGTAAAAAAATAAAATGAAATGGGAATTAAAATATACGATGATATGAAAGATATAAAATTGTTAACCATAGCATAATCATAATTTTTTAAAAAAGATGTACAAATATAAAGTATTTAAGGTATTATAATTGCTTAAAATAGAGTAATATAATCAAACCTAATTTAATGCCATTTTTTTTAAAATTCATATACTTTTTTTGAGAGGTAAAAATTTAAGTATAATGTGTTTTTTTAGATACTCAACTATATTTACTTTGTAGACTATATTTTTTTTTACTCAAACAAACCCTGTCTAAAAGGTGATATTTGAAGTTAGTATTTTTTTAAAAGAGTTGTCATTAATCGTTAATTTACGTAACCCTTCAAATGTTTTCGCATTCTTCGAGCTTTACTTGAATGAAAACGAATATAAAATTCAATGTTGTTTCTACCTTCTTTGAAATTTATATCCTAGCAGCGCCGTGACGTTCTCTCTTCAAACAGTCTTGTAATTTACAGAAACTAATCTATGTGGGTTTCAATCTGACGCTTTTCCACTATTTATTTTACACGATAAGGCTGCTACCGGTACGGCCTCAACGGAACTAGGCTACGGAAAAATACCACAATCGTAGCAGCCAAAATTAACGGTGGTTTACAACCCGGTGGATTTTGTAACGTGCACCATGTTGTGTGCATAGCTCTTGACATTCATCGCAAACTAACGAGATAAAACGCGAGTAATTTACGATAGCCACGCAGTTCTGCGCTTCAAACAAAGCGATCAGCACCGTACCGTACCGCACTGACATGTAAATATTGAATGGTGCATATTGAAGCCCGGGGAAAATGGATGACTGTAAACTTTGCACTAGATGAGCTGCAAATCGCAGCTCCCCCGAAACAACAAACAAAATCTGTACAATAGAACCATACCATGATTAACAAATGCGTTAAATTATTTATGATATCCTGCAGGGCTCTTCCGCGTGAAAAGTGAGGCGAGTGCGACGAAAAAAAAAATAGCAAACCATAGGCTACAGAAACGTGAATGGCATCAAATCTGCCCTCGACCAACAGATAAATTTTGAAAGTTGAATTTGCGATATAATCGGATTTAGTCGTAGATTGTAAAATGCGTCTCCCAATACGCATTACGCAATAAAGCTAAAATAGTACAATTTTACATTTCACTTACAAACTATCCGAAAATACTGAGATTTATTAAAATATAATATGGCTCTCTCGTCATTAAATATCATTTTATGCAACGCGACAAGCGAGCATACTCGTTTGAGTATAGATAAGCGAGTGCTAATGTACCTTTGACAAACGAGTGTATTCAGAATAAGGGGGTTTTAACGCGATCAGTGCGATTTGTCATATTGTCTACAATCAAAAGATTATTATAGGATTCAGATGAAATAATATCCAGTATTTCCAGTACGACATTATGGCGAAGAATCTATCATAGATGACTTAACTCGCTTTACTTACTTCATCTTTTATACATATTATATTTCATTTAATTTAGTTCATGGACATAATTTTATTTCAAGTATATTAATTATAATACCTATATATCATGTCTAAAATTAAATATAAATATATTCATATACATACATAATATATTTTTATCTATTTTGTCTCTTCTTTTCACCTCACTTCCATCCTGATTCCCCCCATTCTCGAGCGGAAACAATATAAAATTATATTGCATTCATTTTGTATACTTTATATTCGGAATCACAATAATGGATTTTTGTCACTTTTAAATATGTTTTTATTGCATTGTATGTAGTTCTGTTTGGTTCCAGAATAAAATAAAAATTAAAATTAAAAAAAAACTTATGACGCTTGATTTTTTAATTGAAGTCACAGCACTATTTTAAATAAGTCGATTTTTTTCCTTGTCTAATCTTTACCCTCACGGGCTTTATGTAAGTATTATATGTTTTCCTCATTTATCATAATTATTGACGCCGCGTTATTTTTGCGCGATTGACAATCCCGGAAAACGCAGCTAACGACACCCTTGAAGTTGTTTATAAATGAACATTCGGTGTAGGGATTTAACTGTATATTTTTCTGCAACAAAAATACAACCAGGAAGATGAAATGCGCCAAATGAATGACAATAACAGCCGCTGATTTTGAATGATCGTTGTTGCCGCCCGCGTCATTAAATCTAGCTTCTTAACGTGTTGCCCAATTTTCTTTCAATCAAGCAAAATGAAATGAAAATAATGACATTCTGTCATTTGAATGCATTTTTTGTGCTGCTAATAAAACTCCTGTCATCATTTTGTCCTGTCAATTCTTGATCTATTTTTGTATGTTTTCAAAGTTATAATATCATAAGACGAAATGACGAATAAGGTCGGCAAACGATATTGAAATGACATTAAATTTATTGAATTTAGATACCGTTTTTTTTTTAGTATTCAATATCAACTTTTTTATTTTTTCCTTTATTATTTAATTATTTCGAATTGTTTTTCTTATTATTTTTATGACTCATCGTTGATTTAATATTGTATCTTTTTTATCTCCTTTATTTTATCATTAATTTAATTTCGATTTTCATTTTTAATGAATTCTATTGACTTTAAAGTAATTGTATTATTGTTATGTTTTTATTGTCATTCGACTTTATTATATATTTTGTTCTGATTTTATTTTAAAAAAGTTTAACATAATATAGAATGATTGTAAAAAAAATATTTGTAATTTCTCGCCCGGAGAGGGGTTTTCTAAAAAAATACTTACTTACTTACTATTTTCGAACGCTTTTTTCAATTTAAACCCATAGCACACAGAAACTATTGAATCGTTAGCCGGACAACGCGTTTGATTTTTATAAAGTAGCTGAAAGATGGCATTGAACGCAAGAAATAACGCGGCAGATGCGTCTTTAATTAGTGGCAATGTCAACTATTTTATTTGGCATGTGCAAAAAACGTTTTCCTTTGGATAAGCAACTGCGTACTGTCTATATTGACATCATTTTGTTTAAGGGGCACTCCTAGTGTGATCGCCTAAAAAAAGGTGATTTTTGTTTTTTTTTTTAAGAAAAGTATTTGATCGAATATTTTGTTATTTTGAGGATATATTTGTGCATAAATAATGTACCTATATATATAGTATTTTTTTTAATGTTTTTTTTAAATGCGGCTTTTACAGCACCTGAAATAGAAAAGCTCAAAAAATTAAAAGGTATTGCCTATCCAACGACTATACAGGATTTTGAAAAAAAAACTAGGTATGTATATTGCTTTTTTTTTTTGGTAGTAGTCTTTATTCATAAAATAAATACAAATTACATGTCACAGTTCCCCACTAAGGCTAGTGCCTTTTCAGTGGGTAACTAACAATAATATGTTCATATCTGACTTATTATACTTATATTAACCTATTATACTTATATTAGCTATTATAACTTTTTACGTTAAGTAGATGTATTGATTTCCTAACTTAACCTAAACTAACATATATTTCCTATAATAACTAGCTGAATATACACTTATAAATATTTACAGTAAAAAAAAATGAATTTCCACTGTTAATATACCTACTTCCTAACCTAACCTAACAGAACCTAACCTATACTAATTATCTTGGTATACACTAAATATGTGTACTTACTTTGTTTAAAATTACAATAATAAATGATTACACTAATAAAATGATTTACACTAGATATCTATACTTATGCCCTAACATAACCTAGCTTATCTTAACTAGCTTGGTTTACCCTAGTTATTCTACATAGTGATGTTAATGTAATTTAGCCTAATAGAATGTTTACTTGTTATAGTTATGCTAATGCTTTTACATATTTATGCTAATTTATCACTAATAGGGTTTTTAATTTCTCCGTTATAGTATTTATATTATATAATATTTAAATTATTTTAATTAGCTCGCCTGGGTAAGTCATTATTTAGGTTGCTTAGTAGTATAGGTTTCAATGTTTTCATTAGTAAGTATTTTTTGATTGAGTTGTCTAATTTTATAGAAAAGTGACTGATTAATTTTGGAACAATGAATTCAAGAGTTCTATCGCCGTAATAGTTGTTTTGCTTGTTATATTTCAAATACCCCTTTTCAAGTAGACGAGTTCTATGTATATGATCGGCAGGTATTTGTAACGAACCGTTTTCGTTGTTGTCAAGCAGAATCTTATACCATACGAAGAAACTTGCAGGCAAGTCATCAGTTGAGGAGTAGAGTTCTGTGTAATTATTGTGCTTAATTTGTATTGAGCCTTTTGGTGCCATTTGTTTCAGTATTCGAATTTGAATATTTTCCACTTTCCTAACGTACGTGTGAAATGTAAGTCCCCTGAATGCCATATCCTAGTATAGAATTTACAAGTGAAAATTATACGATTTTCATAATATTATTGGACACTGGTTACCATAAAAGTTTATGTTTTGAACTGTTTATACAAAATAAGAGAGACAGAACAATCGATATTGATAGAGAAATTGAATCCACAATGTTTAATAAAGAAATAATATCAATTTATCTATTTATATACAGATCCCAAGTCTTATAATACATGTTGATACTGATGATTTGGTTTGACCAATCCACAAATCTTTTGCAGCATCTATAAATTGCAGCAGCGAAATCCTTTGCAAATGAAGGTACAATATACATAATAAAAGGAAAATATACACCTATATTATAAGAAAGTACCTATATTATAATAAGGTACCTATAATTAAAAAAAAATAAGCAAGGTAAATCTTAGACTGATCCATTAGAAAAAGACAGACGGAATATAAATCCATTTTTTATGAGCGCTGATAACGATTTTAGAATATCGGCACGAAATTAAATTTGATATGTATAAGAAAAACGATTTGGTAGCTGAATTAAATGAATTATTGACGACTTGAGTTCTATTTTATACCGCTAGATGAAGGATAAAGATAAACTAAGTATTATGGTTGAATAAGTAGATGCTTGCCTTTGCCTCAAGAGAAATAAATTTAACTAAATATAAGTGTGTGTGTGTGTTATAAATTCGTTAATACTGATGGTAGAAAAATAAATCAATGACAATTGGAATTCCGATGACATTGCTTACAACCATTGCTTACATCATTTCTCGGCATCTTCAGTGGGTTTTGAATTAAAAATATATTCTGAAAATTGAATACTTCTTAACTCTGTTATTATTAATGCTAGAATAGATAAGAAAGTGTATTTAGAATTCTGAGAATAATGCCTATATTTTGTTATAAGCCGTTACTTAACCCCTAATCTGTAGTGGTTTGCGAATTTATTAATGATATATTTGAAATGATACCTTAAAAAATAAAGAATTTTAAATCGAACCTGAACGTCGCGTTTTTTATAACTGTTAAAAAAAACAGGCAAATCGTTGAGAAAACACCAAAAGTGTTTGAAAATTTTATGTAAATAAATTATCGCACTTATAGGCAATACCTAGAACAGTGACATAGTGACAGTCAGATAGTATATAATACCTTGTATCAACCAGTTTTTTTTAAATTGAGAAACAGATCAAATTCAAATTCCTAATCAAAATTCCACTGCCACTACTGCAGCACTAAAGTTTTCTGAATATACGTTTTGAGAAATAGCACAGAAAACAAAATATGCTATGCATTTAATTTAATAACAGTCGTAATAATTCGCTTTATATTCATATGGAGACAAAGAGTACATTGCCAAACGACTTGCACGTGAAATAAAATTTTGGCACCATTCCAAAATTATGCCAACTTTATTGCAGCGTATGAAATAATTTTGATATCGCAGACAAAGCGTCTGTGTTCGAACGTTCGTTCCCAGAATACTATTCAATTTGGGCTGTGTCAAGTGTCGCGAAACACATTGTATTTACACAAGGTTATTGTGCCACGGTTCAATGTTTTAAAGCCGAAACGGGAATGACACACTAGAATTCAGAATGACAGACTCTCTTCTTTGTCTGTCTTGGCACATGATGTATCAACGGACATTATTAGTTTGTCTCTTTTTTGCGAATCGTGACGGTTTTCTGACGATTCTATTCTTTTATAGTTTCTGCGTTCGGTGGCATCCTTATCGGAATGCGAAATGTCTTTGCCTGCCCTCCAGACGCAATCGGTCGTTTACTGACTTTTGTAGCACCTGCACCTAATATCGGATTTGTGGTGTATTCACCTGATGATAATTAATTAATCACCGTTTATCAAAGAAATGGATATAACCTCGTGGAAAAAAACATTGATATAAAATAAATAAATAAGAAAGGATTATGCATAAAATACAAATTATGGTAATCTAAGGGCATATATACGATTAATTGAAAAATGAACAGTCACAGTGGAAATTAAGAACAGGCATTTAAAATGCGGCATATGCCAGACAAGAGTGACAAACGCTGACTCTCTGTAAGCAGACTAAAATTATAAATAAAAGACTCTTTGAGGGTGGAACAGTCTTACATATCTTCACTCAAAATTATGATATATAGTAAAACGCAGTGACCGACTACAGATAGAAAACCTATAGAAAAATAAATGAAAAATATAGAAGAATCAGCATTATAAGTAGAAATTTAGAAATAATCAGTTTAAAAAGAGCAAGGATAACATCTATTTACATGTATGTAGTTACGTTATCAGTATATTAAAAAGCTGTTGATCATAAACACCGCAGCAACCAAATTAAAAAGTTCCATTCACTGTTGTTACATGAGTTTACGGGTCAATAACATAATCTGGTAACTGTGAAAGAAGCAGGACATATCTTTCGGCTTCACAGTCCTATACTATCGACTTCAGATGTTTCCATGTAACATTGTTTAATGCCAATGGCGGTTACCGTTAGAAGTGTGACGCCATACACAAATATGTAAGGCAAGTACGTGGGAGAGTTAAATTTTGACAGCTATTTGTAGACATAGAGGCTCTGTGTTTATAATAGGAGTTCCATTTTACAAAATTTCTTTCTGCCTTTATTTACCCTTTTTAATAACTATTTCTTCGCAGTATTATCGGTCTACTACTTATTATTGTTACAAGCATAGGCGAGATGCATTGCATTCTTGGAAAAGCATTGAAGTCATTAGAAATCATTGTACTTCCATTTACTTACAGTTCAACCTAGAGCTGTGCTTTTGATAATAATGTATCTAATAATGTGCTCTTTGTAATAATATAACCTTCTGTATGTATCTGGAAACAATCTCTTTGATCTTGTTTGGGTAGAGTCTTCTTTTCGGTCCATATAAGTCTTCTAAATTTACAGGAAAAATGAAATCTAAATTCAAGAAAGAGTCGGCTCAAAACCACTCCAAATATTGCATGGACTCTATTAAATCCCTCATCGATAGGCTTTCGAGGTTTCTAAACAATTTCGTATGGATCATCTTGAGCCCAGTCAATGTATACATCCGACCTTGCAAAAGGTCATGTATTTCTTAAGTTGTTAGGTCTTGTGCCAATACTAAGAGGCCAAGTTTTCAGCTTCGAAAGACCTGTGTGAGCTGCGCCATAAACAAAAAACAGTGAGAAATGTTTGCTTTTATTTCAGTGTTTGCTGTAGGAGAGTTTCGGTTTTTGCCTTATCTAAAGTATGACTCTTTTTACGTTAAAAAACTCTTTTTAAAGTTTTTTACGTGGCCTTAACCGAACCGTGTAAAAGGTAAACCAGGAGTCATATTGTGTGTAGGATCCGAACAGGGAACACCTGCTCCAAGAGTGATTGAGAATATCAAAATATCAAATGATCGATCATCAGACACTTCAACCTAATTCTGGTGGTTCTGTCGGTATTTGTGCAACATTTAGTCTTCAGAACAGCATTTTTAGCTATTCTTATCTTTCGTTTCGTGACGCTATTTTTCGTCTCGTTTCATCTCGGCTATTACATCTTCTTTTTCGTTTTTAATCAATTTATCTTATTCCTTCACGGTTACGTCCTTTACATCATTCCTGTTCCATTAAATTGTCCCACTATACGTCGTTCTTCCAAACTTCTGTTTTCTGCTCTGTATCTAGTCGCTCATTTCTGTTACCGTGATCATACTGGAATAAACTATATTAGTTTTTTTTCTCAGTAGTAAAATTTTATTGTTTTCGGGTTTTGTAGTATCTTCTTCAATCGGTAGTTTTCCTTTTTCATTGATTTTGGCCTATTAATTTTCGTTTAAAGCACAGTGATGGTTGTCTAGCTCTTAGATTCAGTTGCTACTTTGTGATATATCGTAGTCTTCTGATTGTTGCTGTTTTTAATTGATTTGCTTTGATATAACAATTAATTTGTTTTAATAGTCATTTTCTGAGTTTTTATGACAATGTTCGTATTATAACTTTGTTTTGCGTAAACAATCTAAAATTTCTCTTAGCGCAGCTCAGTGTAATATAAAAATGTAACTTATGCTTTAGTTATATTGTAGGATGTCATAGTGCATGACATCGTTATTATTCTCGCTACACCCTGACATGTCAACCATGAGTAGTGAACTTGCACAATAAAGTATCTGCTATTCCCTCTTTTACATACATATAGCTTTTGTCAGCGCTGGTCGTGGGTTAAATACATTTCATTATTTCAATTGCGTATAATTCTTTTGTGGAGCTCGTCACGTCAAAGCCACGTGACGAGATACTCAGCGGCCAGTCATAAGAAATTATCATAGCTGTTAAGCGAAGGCTGAGCTCGTATATTCAAATTGTGACGTCCAGACAGATACCCAATACATTCCACCTTGAAAGTATCTAATGTTTTATCAGATGCTACCAGTGCTGCCGTATTACATCATTTATGAGGAACCTTTGCAGAGAAGTGAGAGGAGTTTTATATCATAAAATACATCGATAGTTTGTCATTATGATTGCATAAAAAGTTATTACTACTCGTATATTTTAATAAGGTATACCTAATGTAACATACGTTAAAAGACGGAGACGCAGATAGGCAAAATATTTAAAAAATCGAGTATTTTTTTTCCGGTAAGTGTTGAACAAAAAGTAGAATATAATGACCGGCTGTGATAATTAACTGCCATTGATCCATCACTGGCGCAAGTACCAGTAAAAAGATTTTTACTGTTGAGTGTTAATCAATATGTAAGAGATGATGTCAGGCTGTGATAATTAAATGCCATTGATCCATCATTGGTACTCATAAAGGTATTTTAAATATTAATATTAGTTTTGGTCAATCCTACATAATCTTACTTAAGGTTGTTTGGGGTTGATTTCTTGTAAGCACCACCATGGCTCTTAGAGTGATGAACACAACCGAAACTGGACAAAGGACCGACATTGCACGACTGCAACGGAATAAACTGTTTATATCAGCCAATAGAACGGATTTCCGCATACAATATTTAGGAATTCTAATAGTAAACTATTTACGATGGTATACAGAAATTGACACCACTTCAACCAGACTAAGAAAATTAATTTATTTTATTAAGAATATATTTGACATATTTGAAAGTATACACACCAGCTAAAATAGATAAAATTATTGCACTTGATAAATCTGTCATCAGTTATGAAGAGATCGGACAAAAAGTAATCATGATCCACCGATAAATGCTCGAGACCACTTCCCATCTAAAGATCTCTTTGCGGACTTTCAAGTGCTTGACATCGCATAATTATATACGTGAACAATCCCAATATACTACCACGGGAACGAGATAATAAACTATAGTGGACCCAGCACGCATCGCCATGACACAATACAGCGCAACTTACAATCCGTATCCAAACCTAACACGACCTACGAACGGCGACATTATATCCTGAAAACCAGGACATAATGAAATCCATCGGTAGATATCTCGTTTTGCAGCGTTTGTAGTGTTATATACAGTTTGTAATTATACAAATAAACTAACAAATTCAAAGCAATAAAAAATTGAAGCATTAAAAATGTACAATATACTGACTTCTGATTTACAGAACATGGACGATACTTATCTTCGATTTAAGAAATTGATTTCATGGTTGCTTCATAATTAAAACGAGAGAGGAATGTGAGGATATGACGAAAATCGTATCTTAATAATTGCATCAAAAACCTTCAAGATTACAAAGTATGCCAGGCCTATACTAGAATATTTTTTATAACGTTTTCTCTAATTTACCAATCCATTTTTTTAATCAATTCAATATTATGTTGTAGTTACAATTTAAGTTTAGTAATAAATCACGTACCTACCTACCACTATAAATTAGTAGTGTACGACACAGACAAGATATATCTATCGGGGATTCGGATTCGAATAAACATTATAATTTGCTAGTCTTGTTGTGGTTTTAAATTTGAATAAATAAATGAAATGGTTGATTAACGAGTCCACAAGGTATATACTAAAAAATCCTTATTTGACAAAATTTGCCGTGTAATAAATTGTAAAAAATAGACAAAATAGATTTTTGTTAGTATAAAAGTTTATTAAAAAGAGATATTGTTAATAGAACTAAATTTTATTTTTATAAATATATATTTTTTATTTGATCTAAATCGTATTTTATCTCAATTACTTTGAATGACGCATAATTTAGTAAAATTTGAAGCTATTACATCTCTGAAGCTTAAATTAAAAAAATATTTTTTTTAGGTTTAGGGTTACTTTCAAAGTGGATGAACAAAATTTAGGTTTTTTCTTTTGCTTTATCTGCTACTGTGCATTCTGACATTGGTCGATGTCGACAAAGGTTATCTGCTTCAATTGTCGTAAGAAGTATTGATGCATGCAGCACATTTCCGTGTAGGAGATCATTTGTCGTAACTTTGCACTCCGAAGGAGGTTAACCTTGGAGTATCCACGCCGCGCGTACTCGTTCTCAAGTTCATTGTTCTCGATCGCCGTCTGTCTGTATATCGGCGCACTGTTCCTACAGTGCTCTGAAAGGCGCATAGGAACCCAGTAATAGTTACTTTAAAACCTATCAAATACATAGTATGTTAGAGTTAATTTTTCCACATTTTTCTAATTAAAGCTAAAATTTGGAAAACTAAACTATTTCAAATTAAATTCAAATGATGATTTTTTAAAGTAAATGATAGAATACGGGAGAAAAATCTGACAGTATCATTTACCATATTTTTAATTTAGATATTTTTGCAGGCGATGTAAACATATGTCGCCAATGCTAATATTTAACCAATGCAATAACAATGTTATTCATAAAACCTTATAAGAACAATTCACCTTACCGCTTCGTCATAATCATATAAATGTAACAAATCTATTGTCCATATACTATAATTTACATAGGAATGAAGTTAGCAGTATATAGCAGTATATTGCATATTGCAGCACATATTTTGTAATATATTTCATGGTGAGTTACTGTGTCCGTCATTTTACACTGCGCTGCCATATGCAGTAACAAAACAAAGCGGCGATAATTATTACGCTCGTCAGGTAGCAAGGAAGTACCAACTTACATAAGTCCTTGTTGCATGCGTCATTTGAAACCAATTTAAGAAATCTGCAATGTGACGCTACCACATGGATCGCTGCAGTTGACGCACTCAAAACGACAACCAATCTGCTATGGTGTAATTTGACGCTACGTGATCACGTGCAGTGTAAAAACAGCCAGACAGGTGGGTGATTATTGGCAATACTGAGAAATACATCTCAGTATTTTATTTTATGCCGGGTTCACGAGAGGACAAAGGAATTTAGGCCCGTAGGAATAGTTATTATTATTCTAGAATGCCCTAGCTCCTATCGTTATTTTAGTGAAAATCGCAGCAAAGTGGATCCAAAATGCATTAGGAATAGTTCGTGGACACACTTAATAATGTTGACTGTTTTGCGTTATTTTATGCCATTGCCATCGTCATTTTCATGCCAGTGCAGTTTTAGACCCCGACAAGCGGTAACGGAATACGGAATCGATAGTATGTCATAATTTAATATTTATTTATTAGAATATCTTAAAATGAAGAGAAATTTCACGAAAAGTTATGAAACCCTTTGGTTTACACACCTTTGAGTTCTTATATTAGCCCCGAAAAAAGCTCCATTCGTCATGACAGCGCAGAAATGAAATACGAAAACCTGTATAGACTGAACTTAACGCACGCTTAGGACCCATGGAATACCAAAATGTGAGGTAAATATTAGTCCCCATTTTAGTGCGTTTTAGGCCCTCAATTAGGCACCAAAATCGGTATAGATTTATTGTAAAATCTGTTCATGTGTCTTATGATTTCACTTCCGCTCTGTTTCCTGACGTATGTAATATGCTATGGTCAGCTGTTCAACATGGAGTGTCCAGTGTTCGTACATCATAATATACTATCTTTTATGGATCTTCACTGGAAATAATAAATTTAAAATAAATAATTGGCATGGGGGTTTTCGTGTAATTAGCCATATTTAAGAAGAATTCACGATATTTAACCATACACGTCAGCTTATCTCCCTGATATATAATAATTCAATAATTCATTTTGTACAGTAATTCAATGTGGACTATTACACATTTCAAATTATATACATTTCGTATTTATATGCGGATTTTTTATTATTCCTTGATTTTTGATTTTTTCCCTATTTTTTATGTTTCGATTATTTCATATAATATATTTTTTTTAATGGTATTTCAGGCTATTCAATGAACATTACGAATTATTATTTGATTTGATTTGGCTATTATAGGCAAACCAGTGAAATAATGTCATTATTAAGAATTTACAAAAATTAGCGAATAAGTAAATTTGTCAATCTGTTACAATAACAGGTAATTGTGAGAGACATTATGTTACGCATTATCGCCACCAATGTTTTATCACAATTTCGGACAATAAATATATTTCTATTTCTATTTCTATAGACAGTTAAATCTTCATTATACCTTGTTATGTCAGGCAGTACAGCAGTATGCTGTTACGGTTTTATTTTCAACTCGCCTTCATTGTTATGTAATTATGTAATTCTAACTTCTTCGTTATTGGCAAATCATCAAAGAAGGCACAGTTGTTTAATTTTCTGCCCTTTTCATAAACATTTTATCCATCCCTCAGACTTTGACAATCGCAGGGGCGTAGTTCTGTCCGCTAATGTAGAGTTCTGAAAGAGTTCCCTAAACTCGGGAGTATGTTATTAATAAAAGGATTGCATGAAATACTGTATGACTATTTATTGTATACTACAGAACAATGTGCAAAAATGTATATGCGCTGGGCTCACCTCTCCAATAACAATAACTTATTAACCATGGGAAAGATATATTTATCCAGAATATTTATTACTATCCTCAATTATGAGCTTTTGTGACAACTTACCTCAATTATGAGCCGTTTCGGAGTTTTTATGTCCGTAATCTTCTTAAATATGGCTAACTACACGAACACTCCCATGCCAATTATTTATTTAAAATATATTATTTGCAGTGAAGATCCATAAAAGATAATATATTATTATGTACGCTCACTGCGCACACGGTGTTAAATAGCTGGCCATAGCATATTACATACATCAGGTAACACAGCGGTAGTGAAATCATGAGACACATTACAGAATTCAAGCAACATCTAGTATTTCCCCTCCATATACTGCTGATAAACTCGAGCATTCTTAGGAATACATAGTTTGTACTCACACAGCGTATGTAGTTTTTTTTATTTTTTTTATTTGTTACAACTTGGTATAGAGTTAACAGTGAGATCGTACAGATATGATTTGTAATTATTTATATAAGTAATAAGAAAATGAATACATCCCATGCGATCATTCTAGACGAATGCCCAACTAGACCGAACAGCCTGTATCTGGGCATACGAAATATATAGCCTTTGTTTTTTGAGTAGTAGTGACGTTTGAGTAGTACTGACTAATAGACTACTTTCAATACTAACACTAAGATAATGAATGAAGAAATAAAATATAAGAAAATAACTGAAAAAAAGAAAATTAAAAAATAAAATGGCATAAAATAGTAAACATATAAATACAAATATATATGATAAAGGGTTAGTAACATACATATATACACATATACACATACAAACATATATACATACATATATAATAATACACACACACACACATATTTTAAATTATTGTATGAAGCAATTCATTTTCAGTCTTTGTACGACCTACTTCGTAAAGGAGCCATTTTTTTACTTTTATCTTAAATTGGTGTATATTTTGAACATTTTTTACTGACTCTTCTAAAGTATTAAAAATTTTTGGGGCGATGAAATACAACTGTCTTTGGGCAAAGGTTGTATGTACGTGAGGAATTACATAGTTCGTCCCTTCAGCCATTCTAGTTGGTCTTTGCTGCTGGCTTCGGGAACGTTTCTCTAAGGTCTTGTAAAAATGTATTAGGCATTGTTTCACGAACAACTGACGAATATCCAAAACACTTGCTTCGCTGAACAGCAGGTCAGAGTCATGGCGGGGATGTTTTCTATTCTGCGAAGGGTTTCGTTTAAATAGTTTTTGAAATACAATGCCTGGATGTGTTAGGGGCCCTAGGGCGGGCCAAGGGGATATAGCTAATAAGCGATATTTATTAGGATATAACTCAGAAACGGCTCATAATTAATATCAGTCGTTGTAGTAATAAATGTTCTTCATAAAGAGATCTTTTTTTGTCGACGAAAAATTGTTTGTGGGACTCCAACTCTCTGACATACCTATTCCATATACGATAATTAGTATTATCATATTTGCTTATTGCAATGTTGATATAGTACCTATAATATCGATAGTGAATTCTTTGAATGCGTATTCAGAATATCAAATATTCGTATTTTAATATACCTGCAGATTATATTATGGATTCAAAAATTATTTAGTAACCACAACTAATTGAGGTATTATACTACCTATGAATATATTACCTATGAAGTTATAGTTCTATAAAGATTATCAGGGACCAAAAATGTTGTTTCATATAATAGATTTTTTTAAAGCCTCTGATGGGAAGGCCTCTTCAGAGATTCCCCTTGTAAAATGTCATCCAAATTCCGAAAAAAGAGGGAGTTGTTGGAACAAGGAATGGCGAGTACGGAGTGGGTGACGAATAATCTCAAGTCGGAACTCTTTCAACTTTACGACTGTTTGCTTTGAGGTGTGTGGTCGTGCAGATTGACCAGGCGCTGTTGAACCGAGCATTTTAGTCGTTGTTTGCCGTTCTTGACAGTATACATTTGCGTTACACGTTGCAGACGCCCGCATGAACCTCTAATGGATAACACCGGTACGGATACTCGATAACCACGCGATGTTTTTAAATTTTTCAATAAACATTTTTTTAAATTTTTATTTTCTTCATGATTTTAATAAATACATTTCTTTATGAGAAGGTTATTTAAAATTACAGTTTTTCTAAAAATTGCAGTTACAAATATATTCAAACAAGAACGCCAAATGAATATCTGATATTTCAAAAAGCTTTCAATAACAATTTCCAACTCGAACCGTACAAATTGGCCAGTTTGAAAAAACCTACTCAATACCTATGTATATATTTAAACATTCTTTGTGCTATGATTCTGCTGGCTCATGGTAATAAATAACCTTGAATAGTAATTATACCTACTAAACACAATTCAAATTTCTGACAATCGCAAACTTTTTTATTTCTCCCTCGATCTACTGTTGCTATGGGATTCATGCCCAGTATTATAACGAAGCCTTGGCTTCGCATAAATTTTGTTTCGCTTCGCTTCAATCAATATAGCTGTATAAAGACCCCCCACAATCCTCTTGTTTGCACGTAGGGTTGCCAGGTGTCCTTGAAAAAAATATGGAGTAGGCTGTGTCCGAGACACGGCCGCATAAATACTGCTAGATATATTGATTGTCTTTTAATTAAAAAGATAATATATCAATATTGATTCTGTCACTTCTCTTTGAATACCTATAGATATAATGCGTAGACTTTTTTATTGTATTAGATTAGATCGCCAACCCCAGCCAGGTGTCACCTTGACCCGGTCCACCTGTAGGTATACCAAAGGGTACATTATGGTTGCGGAATGACTTGTATACCAGTATACCAATAAAAATTCGAAATTTAAATTCTAAGTGTCAACATATTTTAAAATTTTCTCACCTCTAAATAATAATTAAATAATAAATTTATAAGAATATAGTGAATTATAAAGTCTGGATTCGCTCGCGGTTAACACGGGACGCGTCCCGAAGGATCTTATCGGTCTGAGCTGTTCACTTTAAATATTCGACCAGCGTGTCTATGGACAAAGTCGACCATCGAAAACAAGCGAGCTGTCGTTACTGGCTGGGGGCAGATCGACTTTGCTGAAGATACATCGGACGACTTACTGAAGGTGGTGGTGGATTTGATTGACCAGCCGACCTGTCGAAGACTATATGCAAAGACTCTCTGAAAGAGGTTACCGCAAGGTATAACGGACGAACAATTGTGCGCTGGAAGCTTAGAAGGAGGACGAGACTCTTGTGGAGGCGATAGTGGTGGACCTCTGCAAGTGACGATAGCTGACAACCAATGCCTCTTCAACATAATCGCCGTTACCAGTATTGGAAAGAGCCCTTGCGGAAGTGCCAAGGGACCTGGCATATACACTGCCGTGAAGAGTCATGTGAAATAAATGGCGTTTTAGGAGTATGTCTACTGCCGGAAAATTGTCCAAAAACTGACGGGGATTTGCCAAAAGGGAAACTATCACAATTTTGTATAATGTCGGAACAAGAGACTGTATGCTGTATTCAACACAACCCCATGAGCAACAACACGAGATCATCAGAAAACCAGGATAAATCCAATAATGCATCTTCTACATCACCGCCTGCTACAACAACTACCAATAAGTCACCGGTCATCTCTACAATAGCTCCAGAAAAACCTTAAACATCGCCACAAGCCATAACTACTATACCAATTTCAAAATTGACAGCCATTGCTGTGTTAGCCATTAATTAATTTATTTTATTTTATCTGCATCCAAACTTTTCTCTGGTCGTAACGGTCTCCGTTCCATCAGGTTCAGAAGAGGGAGGAAGAGAGAGTGCACCCGTGGTCGCGCGCCCACCTGTGCACTATAATATAGCCTGCGCACTTGACTGCTTCCGAACAATGGACTCTGAGAAGACTAAAGAAGTCACTAAAATCTACAATGCAGTCGCTATGGCCGAACACGGCTAGAAGGATATATATACCAATAAAATGAATATGAATATGAATAATATGAACTTAACCCCTTAACCGCCCGACTTTTAGGTTATCATTCAAAAAGTAGGTAAAAATCGTTGGTTTTTTTTCATTAGATTTCATAACAACAATACCTGTTTACAACATACCAGAAAACTTTTCAACACAATAGACCCATTTATGATCGATTGTTGTATGTAGAATCGTAGGAACAATTTGACGTATCACGCACCCTTTGTGGGTTTCGGGTTTTTTGTTGTTTTTTTGTTTTATTTTTATTTGAACGCACGGGATATGTTTTGTTGTTGGGCGATAATACAGCGGACGTATCACGTACGTTCGTATGGGCAAAGTGTTGTGGTATGGGTAGGGCGGTTTAAAGGCGGGGAGGAGTATCGGCCGATATTACAACTTAAAGCCAATATTGGACATGTGGGTGAGTTAGGAATTAGTGTGAGGGGAACATATTATTTCTTTTGTTTTCCTCAATTTAAGAGGAGGTATATAGCTGTAGACATGTTTGATACAACATACAACAAGACCAATTTTGTTGTGTGCTCCATAAAGAGTGTTTGTCTTGTAATTTCTTCTCATTCGTTCATTGTTATATCGTAGTTTAGTCTTTCCTCGATTGCTGTTACACTTTACACTTACACATCTAAGTAATATCGGTTTCCTATTCGTAGAATTTCCTACTGAGTACTCGGTGGCGGATTAACCCATGTAGAGGCCCTTAGGCCGTCGAAATTTCGGAGCCCCCTTTGCACTTTTCAGGGCGTTATTTGGGCTGTCAAAAATTCTGACGGCGATAAAGAGTAGAATAGACGTGGATATAACCAAAACACGATCGCACGTGCAAATTGGGCCGTTACACGTTTCTAACAACGCTTATGTCGTGTAGCAAAGATGCGTATATAAATAAAATGATCGCACAGGCTGGCAATGGCTAACTCTCGATAATTTATAACAATAGAGCCGGTCCACACGATGAGGCGCAGTGCCTGAGCGGTGCTAAAAACATCCAAAAACATTAAAAAACGGTTTATTTTAAATTCATTGTTTAGTTTTATGTACTCTCGATAATTTATAACAATAGAGCCGGTCCACACGATGAGGCGCAGTGCCTGAGCGGTGATAAAAACATCCAAAAACATTAAAAAACGGTTTATTTTAAATTCAATGTTTAGTTTTATGTACAGAATTTCCCATGAAGTAAATGATTTTAGATTATTATAATAATATTACAATTTGTGATAGGTAAGTGGTTTTTACACGACTGCCCTACAAATCCTTGTGGTGCGGCGCCGCAACGCATCGTGTGGACCGGCCCTTAGTCAGATCAAAAAGTTTGTTGAACATTTTCTCCTTAGAATTTCAATACGATGAGTTTTTTTCTATCTATTAGAAGCAATTGAAAATTATATCATTGTAATGATCCCTTTTCGCGAGGCCTCTAAAACGGGAGGGGCCCATTGGTCGGTGCTTTCTTGACCTTTTGGATAATCCGTACTGTGAACACAGTATACCGGTGCTGTGAGTACTAATCGGTGCTTTCCATTTTTACTCGCAGATGCATTCAAACTGTATAATAATATCATCGTCGCCACTG
Organism: Micropterix aruncella; assembly: GCA_944548615.1. Classification (NCBI taxonomy): domain Eukaryota; kingdom Metazoa; phylum Arthropoda; class Insecta; order Lepidoptera; family Micropterigidae; genus Micropterix; species Micropterix aruncella. The sequence continues at coordinate 31,902,722 of OX155955.1, read as the reverse complement.
TGGACATAACGTACCTACCATCTACTAATCTGTTTTCATACTTGCAACGCTTGTGTTACCACGTGTTTTCAAATGCTCGTTTAGCCATTTTTAGATCTTTTTCCACACAGAAACAGTCTTTAAATCCAGTACAGCAAAAAATATCTTTGTTACTTTATATGTCCGCGAATCTAACCGATTCACCAAATTCATATGACTTTTTTTTCTCAATTTTCGTCTAATTAGTTTTCGCTGCCACGTGTGATGATTTTTCTATTTCTCATTCACCTCAGTTACCACTTTGTGCAGTTTGACTATCTACCAATTTATTTTCTCATAATCCAGTTCATATCATTCTCTTCTTTTTTCAATGGCTCCCATGTATCTATTCCCCTTTCTTTGTTTCCTACCCTCTTATGTTCCGTTAGATAAAGTTGTCGGAAAATAAAATGATTTGTCGGTATTTTATCGCTGAAAATTAATACAAATGAATAATTCAAGTTGCTTTAGTAAAAATATGGTTCTCTGTTTCTCGCCCTCCCTTCTAGTTCTGCTGTGCGTTCGTCTCTCCCACGCAAAAAATACTCACGATGAAATAGGGAATACTCCACGAACATACCAGCAGCGAACAATTGCAATATACATCAAATACATATGCATCAAATACATCAAATACAAAAGCCCTCGACACTCGAAACGCGATCACGTCCAGATCCCGCTCTATACGTTATCTCAATTTTCGGCTGAAAAATAATTACAAAGCATTTTAGCAAAATAATATAGTATATACGTCCCCCCCCCCCCTTCCCGACGCCCCAGAGCAGCTTTATCCCACATCACGACATTTCTGGATGGGTGCTAGACTCTCAGTCTCCTAAAGAAATAATCTTGAATATGATGGTATTATTCATGTAAACGCGGTTCTTTGAAAGCATATATTTAAAAAAATCTATTAGCTCTTTTGACCTAAAAGTTGGCTGACCTCGGGATTGTGCAATATATGTTGTTGTATAATAACTAGAAAATATACCTATTCGTGCCGACGTGATTGCTCTGAAAGTAGCTGGGTTTTGATTTAACTTTATTCGCCATTTTGGATTTATGATCCAAAATAAAGGTCTCTTTTTGAAATGAATTAAGCGAAAGATCCATCGCTCGATGGCAAAATCACCGATGACAGTAAACCAATCACCAATGTCTGTTTCTATAATCGCACCTGCTCCCAGGTATATGTTTTTTTTAAACCCCTTGGCCCTGACGCGAGTAAAAATCGTTTGAGCGACGACGCCTTCGTCCCGGCATGTCGAGTCCTGTTGGTGTGGCGCGGGGTAGGTGACGACTAAATGTGGCTGCCTGCTGCCTCGCTTCGCTGGCTAGCTGACTGTGATAGGTAGCCTTGCCTATTGTCTGACCGAGCGTTGCCAGTCGTTATTTTATATTTGTCGCTGTCAAATGCTTCAAGAGTTTTCATCGCTTAGCTACGTTAACACAGTCTGCAACAAATTTGGCACATCTCTCTTTCATGCACACACATATCTCAAATAGGTAGAATAAGTCGAATTTACTCGTCATGAAGTATGTACGAATCTTAATACCCCAGAGAGGTACTAGAAATGTAGGTGCTAGAAATAGAAGTTTATTTTATTTTCATTATTTATGCAGCGTATACAACAAAATTTATTTATCTTTCTTTAGCACCCACGCGCGTCATTATGTTAGAACGAGAACGATACGAAATTTGTTTGCTAATTAAATGACTAATTATTATAGAAATTCTAATAGATTTTTGATGATTGCCGTCGTTGTCCAATTTTTTTTTTTACGATACGTCCCAGGATAATCGAGTTTTGCTCAACTAAATAAACACTCATTCTTTTTATTATATAGGATATCATGACACGCTTTGAGCGCGTAGGTGGCACTTGACCTATGCCATAATTATAGAAATATACATTCGTGAAAAACTAATCGAAATGTTTCATGAGTCATTGGGCCAGTTTTGAACTCGTGAACTTGGTCTAATTTCAGAATGTAGTCTGCTGTAACCTGTTTGCTTATTAATTTGAATGAGAATGTGTCACTGGTGCGATTGCTCATAACAATAGAGTAAATTTAGTCACATTTTGTATCATTATGTCATGCTGCAAAACAATGCAACGATCACAAGACATATTTGAATAGAGATCGCTATGATTCGTTGTGTACTTACGAGCTTGCAATGTCTGCATAACAAGGAACAGCAATAAATAGTAGAGCATATTAAATTTAATATCGCCATTTATAGCTGTAAAATGAAATGTCATCTTTGATACTCGATTGTTTTCTGTTACTATTACATTTGAAATTGTCAATCTAATGACGAATGAATCTGAGAAATTCAAGAAGAAAAAAATCACTATACTGCAATCGGTTGGGTTGCCCCTCGCCAACGCCACCGCCCCCGTCCTCGCCACCCACCTATTGCCCCCTCCCCCTGTATTACCTCCTACCCCCTTTTCCTTCCGCCAACTCCGGCCCCCTTTTCCCCACGTGTCTACCCCCCCCCCCCTCAAAAGTATTTTCGTACCACATTTGTAGTATTTTCCGTAGTATTAAAATGGTATTTCGCCAATATTATATTGATATGATGTATTAATATGAGTATTATCTTAACTATGGCGGAGTTTAAAAAATACTTGTATATGATATTATTCCAAACAAAATTTCACATTGTGGTTTCGGCTCAACAAGACATCCGTGTATCATTTCAAGTCTTTAAGTTGAAAGTTTCGACTGAAGTATGACTACCACGCCCCCAGGTGGACCGATTTCAACCTTTCCAACTCCTGCCATGACCCAATGATGCCTGCATGCCGAATTTCAGCTCAATCGGATGAAGCGTTTGGGTGCTATCGTGGAGGAACACACACACACACACACACACACACACACACACACACACACACACACACACACACACACACACACACACAGCCACACACTCACACAGAGAGAGAGAGAGAGAAGTGCGTTCACGATACTTTCCCTCTGCCAGGAAAGTGAAACACAATAGAAATCAAATTTTAATGTGTAGGCTGCCGCTTCTTGGTGGGGATTGACTGACAACCTTTAAAAGCTTTGAAAAAATATTAAGTGGCACTGAAAAACTAATACAACAAAAATAAACCACGGGTCCCCAATTAGTATACTCGTATTGCTTTAGCCGCTCAAATATAAAACCAATTTGGTGTAATATCGGTGATATCATTCTTATGTCGCTTCATTTAGATAATAAATGGTCTTCTTTGTCCTCTTAGTGTCACCTTCGCTCTAACCAAAGTCCAAACAAATTTTTTTTTGCTAAATCCTTACCAAAACAATTGCTATCTTTCATACCGGCAATAAAACACTGAAATGTTTTCACACTTCGTTCTCATGTAATATTATTATGATATTTGTCCAGACTCCTGTGAAATGATTGTAATGCTCTAATGCTGAAAACAAACAGCTTAGAGTGAATTTTTTTCAAATGCTGTTGTTTGCTGTAAAATAATATGCTTATTTGTTTGTGAGATGTTGGCATTAGCTTGGGATGCGTTCGAGTTTAGTTCTTTGTGTCTGCAAGATTTATTTAAATTCTGGAAATATGGAAGTACATCTCCAAATTCAATAAATAACAAGAGTAAAAAGTGAAACTAGCTGCTAATATATTTACGAACTAAATAAAAGTAATCTTTTTTCTATTACATAGTTTTAATTAATTCAGGTTTAGTCACGGCGCCGGCTGCTAAATACAGCCTCTGGCTTATACCTGTCTGCTAAGCCGCCTGTTGTGTATTTGTGTATTTTATTTTTCATCAGCTATGGAGAAAGGCTTTTATGCCATATATAATTCGGTAAAAGTAAACATGATTTTATAAAACGTCAATTTTTGCCCAAATTTGACAGTAGCTACTTACAGCTGGGAGCTAATGGGCCCAGTGCAGTTGAGCCATTATGACCCATGTGTTAGGGTCGGCCCAACCCACAGGTCAGCACCCATTCAGTAGCCTCCACGCAGAGGTACATGCCCGGGTAGGATTCTGTGCCTGTGGGCCAGTTCCCCTGGGATTCGTCTTTCGGGCGCTCCTGGACGGTTTGCGGCGTCAGCCAATCGACTGTGCATTCCGACTGATAACCGGGGGAATCTGGAAACAATTTTGTTTCCTATAGAGCGGGGGTGTTTGTTAACCTTATGGCAACCACTCTTGAAATGACCAATCGGCTACCCGATACCGGGTGAACAGCCGGGCAAATGACGCCGTGGTTCACGATAGATTCGGTATACACCCATCAATATATGATCCCCTAAATAGGCCTTTCACGCTCGAAAATGACCACTTCAAAACCACTACTGAAAGCCGGCTAGTAGTAGTTTGGTCGCAGTTCGCTGGCAGACAGCCGACCGTTTCCGGTGTGAGAGCTGCCGCGACGAATATTGGCGCGCTATTCTCTCGCATACTGTTCAATGTATTGCTCCCTCGGTCACATGATTTACTAGTAAAGGGTATGTGTAGTCAACTTATTTGTATCTGAGGGCATATCTAGCGAATATATCGATGTATACACCGAATCACCGCTACGTAAGGGAGATTTTGGAATAGTTTTCACTATTTTATCTACCATTTGATAGCCGTCACTGAATAAATTATTATCGCGCGATATTTGATTTGTCCTTTAGCTAGTTCTATTTCTGTTAGGATCAACATTAAAATGACTGCGTTCTGGTTGTTTCGGAAAATATAATGCGTTAGATTATAATATGAAGCGCGCCATTGGCTGGGTTTTCTAAAGTCAATAAATTCGCGACGAGAGATATGAGGAACGAACGCGACTGTGTCGACCTCTTTCGAAGGGAACTGGGTCGAGATGCGTTTGCAATCGTGAACGGGGACACAAGTCGGCCTCGCGAGTCCTTACTTAGTCACCGAATCGTCGCATTGCGATTCGAGCGATCGATGCTCGCTAATTGGCGTGACGTCACTGTCAATTTATGCAATTTAAGTTTTAATTGCAATGCTTTGACCGTCTCCTGTCCTCCTTCGCGTATGTGTAAACCAGGGTTGTTGCTGATGCAGGTTGTTTTAATATTAGCGGATGCTGATACTGATGCTGATTTTAATGAATTACTTAAATAAAATATATTCAATTATGAAATTTTAATTAAAAGGGATAATATTAGGTATTTTAAATAAAAAGTCAGTTTTAATACAATCTTCTTACATTTTGAATAAATAAAGTACCATTACCTAATACAGGGGTCTCCAAACTACGGCCCGCGTAGCTATCCGGCCCGCGCACGTTTGTGTAAACATGCCACGCGAGCGCGAAGCGGTGCCACCAGGCAGTCATCATTCGTCATCGAAACGACAAATACAAAAACAACAAATACAAAAAGACAAATACAAAAACGAAAACATAATTGACTTTTATAATTGCCTTCCTGAAGGTTACCCTAACCTGAAGAGACTGGCTCGAGGGCTACTATCAGTGTTCGGAAAGACGTATTTGTGTGAAAAAACTTTCTCAAAAATGAAGTACATCAAATCAGCTGACCGCACAAGGCTCTCTGATGAACATCTACAGTCTCTTTTAATAATAAGTACTTCAAAATTCAACCCCAGTATTAAAGATATGATTGATCGACAACTGCACGTGTCACATTAATAAACATTTATTTTTTTTACGAAATTGTTTTATATTTCTCATTATTATACTAAACATTACTCAAGGAAAGAACCTACAGTATTTCGAGTTTACAATTTATTAAAATTGATCGACAACTGCATGTGTCACATTATTAAACATTTATTTTTTTACAAAAAATTTTTCTTTAATCTACTAAACATTACTCAAGGAAAGTACCTACAGTATTTCGAGTTTACAATTTATTTAAAAAAATATGTGAAAAAAAATACGTTTGATTCTGGCCCGCCAATATTATTTGACAGGTCAATGTAAAAAAGTTTGGAGACCCCTGACCTAATATAATAAAATTGGCGGTTAACCACCCAACTTGAAATTTTATTTAAGGTAAGTTATATTTTAAAAACAATATGTGAGCTGCCTTTCAGATTGCAGTCGATTACGGGAAGGCTTATATATAATTCCGGCAATGCTGAATAATTTTATTGTTGGCTAGGATCACTTGCCGGCGGAGATGACCGCATGCGCAAGCGGCTAGAGTTAAGCACCGCCCTTCAAAGTCATATCACGAGCAGAATATCAGCACAATAAAAATCAGCATTTAATAATGCGGATGCTTATGCAGATGCTGATATTGAAACTAATACTGATAATCCGCTGATGCTGATATTCGCAACAACCCTGGTGTAAACCCATCTTATTTGCACGCGATTGCTTCTTAACAATTTCCTATATTTGACTATTTAAAAAAATAAAAAAATAACGCACATATTGACGCCATATTTCATATTTATTGCAAAAATGAATAAAATTACAGTAAAATTTAGTCAATATTAAAAAAAAATATTTTAAAATGTCAGCATATACAATCAATGATTAATTTATCAATAAATAAATAAAATTTAGAACCATTTACAAATTTAAAAATCAAATTAAATTTTCGTTGGGATTAAATAATACTAATATGTTATTCCATCAATAATAGGTCGGTGAATTCCATCGCAGCTCCGTTTGTATTTATTGTTATATAATAACGCGAAACATGGCTTTGCTGTTACTGCACGCATGTATGTATACGTGCTTAAATAAAAAATTAAGGATGTCAACTTCTATCAAAAATATCAGTCTAATATCGGTACATCGAACATTATAAATGAAAAATAAATGCTAATTCTATCACATATAAGCCCACGAAACAGATAAAATGGAATTAATGAATAGCAAACAATAGGTAATTGTCAATAAACCATTATCAGTGCTATTTTTGCATTGATATTACACATTTCTAATCATACCAAACGATAACTATCCTGATTTAGGCACCACCACCCTATCGCTTAGCGTCGGCTAAGCGATATAAGCGTTATTTACAACCGATAATAGGAAATGCAGCAATATTATTATGCTTGAGATTGAGATAAGGACATATTTTTGAAGTCTGAGAATATGTAGTACAAAAACGAGTAATTTGCCAAACAGTAGCTGGAATAGGGTTAATAAATATATCATTATAATTAATCGACTAATAGCTGGTTAACTTGACGAAATTTAACCGGTTATCGGATTAATCGATTGATATTGTCATCCCAAAATACAGTTTAGTTTTTAATAAAACCTCATATATATTTTTTCCTCACAATAAAGTTTTGTTTTATTGAACCAGTATTATAGCCATAATGCTATTTACCAGTTATTAACAATAAAAATCATACAGAAAAAAAAATTTTAACCCCTCAAATGAATCACGATTAGCTCGGGTTGCCTACGGCAAAATGTATATAAATTTATATTTACATTTACATTTACATTTACATATAGCGGGGTTTACTATAGAGCTATAGCATTACTATAGAGCGGATTACTATAAAGCGGCGCACATTTACATTTATATTTATATTTATATAAATTTATATACATTTTGTATACATTTTGCCAAGGCATCCCTTAAGGGACGCCTCACATTTGAGGGGTTAAGTGTATGTATAGGCGATTGTCTAATTTAAGGCATCAGTACCTGACTATGCCTCTTTTCCTCACCTTCGTAAGTAGGAAGGAACCAACTCATTTTAATCAAAACGTTGATGACAATGTATGTTTCAGTGCCTTGAAATATCAGATAGATATCCACAAGATATCTTTGCTGTAACATGTACATACATGACTATCCACCTCACCATCTTATACAATCTATTCAGGTTGAATAATATTGTGGAGAATGCACCCTCCGAACGAAAATTAATAAGACACTCAATTGCTCTCTGTATTTAAGTTTCTTCAGAAAAATAATTTAACTGTAGCCCTTTCACCACTATTCTCTTTTGTCTGTACACAGTATTATCTAATCTTATTTTGTTTTCTTTTGTTAAGATACATTGTGGTGTACATTTTATTGTTTTTATTTTAATTGCAACGTTGTAGTTTAAAGCATTTGAATAAACTTTATTAATTATTTTTTTTATTTTATAAAATAAACCATTTGGTAGGTATCCCTACTCTTGGCATAGTCAAATTCTTTATACAAGATAATATGTTATACCTTATGTGGTATACTTATTTTTTATACAGATTGACTATTTTTTTAAACGGAAAAAACAATTATTAAATAAATTTACAATAAAAATATATGGTCCTTTAAAAAAATATTTGAGGTGCTAAAATAACTAAGTAGGTATAGATGAAAAATGCAAATACTCAAAATATAAAAATGAATAGTCAGTTATAAAATAGTCAAATCAGAAATACCACAATTATAAGATTACAAATAGAAATGTCTCAATAGAAATAGTCAATACAAATTTTATTAATATAATCCATCTCCGATTATCAAAATGATTAGATATATAGTCAAGTCTCTAAACAACATTATTTATTTATTTATTTATTTATTTATAACGTACAAGAACAAAAAAATACAAGGACATGCATACTGTTGTACATGAGGAATAATTAAGAACAAACATTATAATAGCGAAAAACATAGCTCTATGGATATAAATATGCTAGCATATCCGAATGAGGCGAAATCGCACAACCAACTAGACCTAGAAGGTCTGTCTCTGGCTGTGCTGTGTTATACCAACAGTAACTGTATTTTTGTAACTCGCGAACTGACGAAGGTGATCAATTTTAAATATTTCTAAATCTAACAAATGTGTTGTTACACAAATTAAAGTAAAATTTAAAGTAGAAAAAAAAAAAAAAAATATATATGTATGCAATTAAGGGCTAAAAATAAAGTAAACTTTACATTATATACAATAAATTTAAGTGGAAAATAAGTAATAATATATACAAATATATGAATAAACACTACATTCTAGTATATATGTTTAAGAAAATGATATGTAATATTGCACAATTTTACAAATACATATTTTTTTTTAAATATTCACCCTACAGTATTAATAAGGTCTTTAGTTTTTGAACGCCCAATATCTAGAAGCCAGTTTTTTACTTTACCTTTAAAAGTTACATAATTTTTCACGTTTTTCGTGGTTTCACATAGTGGTTTCACATTATGTATGATTAGTTGGAAAAACATACCTGCAACGTCTGTGGTACATACACTATCACTATCTTCGCGGAAGCAGCCGAATAACTACACGGACAAAATTCTGTCTCCTGTAAATTAGGATTGAAAATAGACATGGATACATAACGTATTCTTTATTTTTATTTTTAAAGATATGCATATGTGTAGATTTGATAAATAAATTTTAAGAAAAGATAGTTTAGGGGTTTACCTTGATTGAGTAGATTTAAATATGGAAATAAATTACTTAATCTATTAATACTCATTTTTATCGCAGCCTTTGCTTCTAATATTAGCGATATCTGCTTATGACGAGTTTGCAACCGATAAAAATAATATGTTGACCGCATACTTATTACTATCGGATTCTCTAAGCGTATTGAGTATAATTTTCCGTTTTCTTTGATAACAGGAAATCACCTCTATCTTATCTGTTAAACAGTATTTCATTTAATATTTTAAGTGTTGCTTGTTAAGAATTAGAATTTCCTATGAATAGTATTGATAAAATTATAATATATGTGGAATTAGTCAATAAAGAAAGGGTAATGCATACTAATAATATGCTTAAAATATCTTTAATGGTATGTATAGTACGAAACAAATAAATATTAGTGGATATTTGAAAAAACTGATAAAATTTTATGATCAGGGACAGTCTAGTCGAGTTGAGTTTAAAAGAAGTGGAAACAGTCGCGATTAACCTGATAACAATAATGTCAAAAATATAAATACTTAAAATGGTACAATTCTATGATATTGTTAATTTCATCCATAGCCATAATTTGTAATGTTTTGTCTCTTTTTGTTTCAGGTATGTACTCAAGTCATTCCTTTAAACGACAACAATAAAGGTAACATTTCATCTGCGACTTCAGCAGAGATACCGGTCAAGTCTGAATACGTTTCTTTGTTGGCCTAATTTCAATCATATATGAAATGTTCTCGGGACCAGATTGAAAATTTTAATGTTCTTCCCGACGTCTACTTAAAAAATGCTTTTAGACGTATCGATGCTGTCACTGTTGTTTACAATGCCTTTCAAACAGATTCTATTATTAGAAGTTTTTCTATTCTGATTAGTAGCCATGCCACAGCCATGTAAATCACCAGCTTACTTGTGGATGTCAGCATTTCTTTTAACGAACACGAAATAAGTAACCTACGAGTTATGAAATCATTCTGAGACTCGGTCACTAAATAACCACGAAAACCAATAAACGGTTAGGTATACAAAATGCTCATGCAGTAAAAAACCGTTAGGAAACGTCCTGAATCCGCATGGCACTAATCATGAGAGAATAACAGTGAGTTGAATACGAAACGATACACAGTACGACTTGAGTCAGATATAACATCACAATTCAGTCTAAAGATTGCTTTAAGAAACAGAGCCATATGTGGCTAATAAATGAAGGCCGTGAAAAGAGCCACAAATTATTTGACTATCTAGTATGATTTTGATTTTTATTCTTATTTAATTTTTATTTGTTTATTTTACTGAGTAGGTATCTATCTATCTATTTACTATTATTATAATTTCGATTTTTATTTATTTACTCGATAATTTTATGATTATAATTTCAAATACTTCTTGATGATATTTTAATTATTTTTTTTAACATGTTTAATTTTTAAGTTTAGTTGTTATTTTTTTACTTTTTTTGTGTGCACAGGTAAAATATTTCCTGGTACACCTGCCTTAGTACAGGCCTAGGCCTAGTTAGGCGGTGTTGACGCAGTGACCAAGATACTGCAGTGTGCTCTGTTTTTCGCTACTGGTCCAAATACATTTTTTTTTTTGTAATGCTGCAGTAAATTATATTTTGTGCTTTACCTTTAATAAATAAATAAATAAAATAAATAAATAAAATAGGTTGGGCGAGAGAGAGAGAGAGAGAGAGAGATATAAAAAGAGAGGGAGAGCGAGAGAGAGAAAAGACGTTTTACATACACAGAATAAGGTAAATACTGCAATGAAGGGAAACAACAAAAGATTTGAAGGAATATGGGGAAAACGATCAATGTCAACTTAACTTTTTAAAATGAGAGTTTTTTACAAATATATATAATTCTTTTAAATATACTTACTACTTACTACTTAAATACTTTTTTTTAAATACATATGGGTATAAATGTACTGTATATTAATGTAATGTATATTGTACAGGTGGTTCACGTCCTACATACAGAACAGGTGCCAGACTGTAGCTCTCAACGGATACACGTCATCACCAATGCAAATCCCTTCTGGAGTACCCCAAGGATCCCTATTGGGACCGCTCCTGTTTAACATCGTTGTCAATGATGTATCTTCGTGCTTCAAATTCTGCAAAGTAATCCTATACGCTGACGACATGAAGATACTCTGTCCGATTAACTCACAAGAAAGTGCACAACGTTTGCAAGAAGATCTCAATCGTTTTGACCGTTTCTGTTTGTTGAACAAATTGGACTTAAATGTATCCAAATGTTATTTATGTTCCTTCACTCGTAAGCCACAACCTTTTCATTTTTCTTATACACTTAAGAATATCAATATTACTAGAGTAAACTCAATCCGTGATTTAGGTATAATCTTTGACACTAAATTACTCTTTGATGAGCACATCAATAGTGTCATCAGCAAAGCATCAAGAACATTAGGTTTTGTTCTGCGTTTATCATCTGAGTTTAAATCTATTAAAACCATTAAAATTCTTTATTGTGCATATGTACGTAGTCACTTGGAATATGCATCACAAATCAGGAACCCCAGCTATAACACTTACATTACCCGCATTGAGCGAATTCAGAGACGTTTTGTACGACACCTACAATTTAAAGTAAAAAAATTCTTTCCAGACTACACTAAACGTTGTCATAAATTTCACCTCTTACCTTTAGCCACAAGACGCCATATTGCAGATGTCGCTTACCTATTGAAGATAGCAAATGGCTCAGTTGACTGCCCGGATTTATTGGAGAAGGTTGGGTTGAGGGTCTCTGCTGATCCAATCAGAAGACCATGCACCCTGTTTATCCCCAGAGCTAACACCAATTACAGGCTAAACAGTTATCTATTGAGAGCAAGCCAAAGTTTCAATGATGTAGCTACCCAATATGACATTGACTTATTTAATATGTCAGTCCAGCAGCTCAAGAAGTTACTGGCTGATGCCTTCTTTGGCTAATCCTTTGTTCTATTTTGTTTAGTTTTTTCTTAGTCTACCTGTTTTTCTTTTTTTTCTCCCCCTTTTATATATCTATTCATACATTTTTACTTGTGGAACCTTGTAATTGGCCTTATATACATATTAATTTGTAATAACCGTATACCTAGCTGTAAGATTCCTAAAATTAATAAAATAAAATAAAAAATAAAATAAAATAAATTTAGGTGAAATGCATTTTTTTTAGAAACTCAACTATATTACTCAACAAGGTATGGAACCCTTGTTATGACAAATATATAAATAGAATCGAGCGCATTCAAATGAAATTCGTGAAATATCTATGCTTCCGTCTGAAAATCCCATACAGCTCATCTAACTATTTCAATTTATGCAAGAAATTTCATATCCTCCCCTTGATTAAACGTCGTGAAACCGCGGACTTAACCTTTTTGCTAAAAATTACCTCCAATAATATTAACTGTCCTGACTTACTAAATAAAATTAATCTCCGTGTTCCTTCCAAACTCAATAGATTTAACCCTGCTCTTCATGTTCCTCATGCTGGTACCAACTATAGGCAAAATGCATTTCTGTGGCGAACAAGTGACAATTTCAATGACATGATTAAACGCTTTGACTTTGATCTATTCTGTACGAGTGTTAACTCAGCTAGGCAGCGGCTGAACAGTGAATTTTTTAGCATTAATTGTTGAATAATTTTTGATGCATTTTTATACGATAGCTTTAATTGAAAGATCACATATGTTTCTACACTGTTATTTAAACGTGAAAACCTTTAATTCGCTCTCTGTTATGTTACTCCGGCTTTGTTAAATTATAATTAGCTGTTGGTTTTCCTGAAAATAAATAAATAAATAAATATTTGGTTTAGAGACAAAATATATTTTATTCTCACTCAAACTCTATCATAATATCAAAATTTTTAAAAAAATATCACATTAATCGATCTTCCCCTTAGCCCTACATTTGAATATGTCTCAAGAATTTGGGGATACAAAACAAACAGCCATGAAAGCTAATAAACAGAACCAAAAATATAACATTTTAGCTTTCGGATGATTTTAGCATCATCTACAGCGGATTGCGGACATGATAAAATCAAATGGGATAAAGCATGTAGCAAAAATAGAGATATCGAGATATCGTACAGGTCACGCGATAAGAGCTGGCACGTTCACAGTACTCACACTAATGCAATGTCGTGACGCGCGACGTGACTTTCACTTGATGCGCATCATAAAAAGTCTTTCCGTCTCTCTCGGTCTCTCGCTCGCGGTCACACTGTATAGTGACATTGCATTAGTGTGAGTACTGTGAACGTGCCAGCTCTTATCGCGTGACCTGTACGAAACAGAGAAAGTTGTCTTTCGGCTATTGTGATTGGTTCGTGAATCGGCCAAGTTCGTGGTTAGTCGCATCGTAGCGGGAATTTCAAACGTTATTCTTAAGTGTCAGCGTTATCTTTATGGCACAGCATAATGAATTATAGTTGCCGGAAAAGGATAATTTCCGTGATAAAATGACGGATTGTTTGAGATGGGCGACATTAATCAAACGAAGGCTTTCTTTTATCTGACAATCGTGCGAAATGATTGTCCCCTCAATAAGGAATCCATTTCAAAGAATCCATTGGTTTGTTGGTTTGAGCTGTCGATTATATCTACATCAGCGTCTGTTTCATATTGCCTATATCAGCGTCTGGTCGTTTGCGCTTTAAAAATCTTGGAAAATTCAATTTTGAGTATCAGTTTATTATTACCTATATTTAAAATATAGATTTTTTTCAAAGATCGTAATTCTATATCGTAAGGGCTTTGAAATGGACAAAAAAGTGGTGGAAATTCTGACTAATTGCGGCATTAAACTTTGTCGAATAAGTTAGGATTAATCTCCCGTATACTACAAGTCATATTACTTTCGTCTGCAAATTTAACGCGGGTTCGCAAGAAGATGGACCCCATAATAGATCTATGGCGTATTTCTTATTCCAAAGATACTATGGCGGTGTCAACTACAACGGGCAAACCCGTCACTTCAGGCTGGTATAACGATATGTAGTCAGTCTTTCAGCCGTGGGATGAGCGTAGAAGAAACAAATATAATCTACTGTCTAGCTCGCCAGCAGCTCGTTAGAGACCGACGCCTTACGGCGAGGCACCGGGAAAGGTAACCAGCGGGCAGCCTCGCCCCCTATTTACCAATTTTGGCAGGATATCTCCGTCTGGAATTAACCTTCAGGATACCTCCGTCCTCCCGACTGGTTACGGGTCCGAAGTCATTTACGCGGCCTCTACCTGTTGTATTACAGCGGTAATTCAATTAGATTTTATCGCGGACCTGGGCGTACTTTGCCCGTAGTGCCACACGGGATCGAGCGGCCCAAGGTCATTTCAAGAGTGGCTTGACAACAGGTCAACATCCACGCCCGCTGCTTAGGAGACAGTGTATTTCCATCGTCTCCAGACTCCTTCAGCAATTACTCAGAGTCGCCGCACGTGCGCAAACCGTCCAATCCCGCCGGGAGAAACCGGCCCACCAGCTTTGAGGCCTGAGACACGAGAGTCTTACCCGGGGTAGCCTTCCACACGAGGAGGCTTCTGAATAGGAGCTGAATCGTGAGTTGATCCGATCAGAGAACACAGTGGATCTTGTGGCCCAAGCTGCACGAAACCGTTCACCACCCAACCGATAGTAGAGCAACCTTTAATCGATAATAACATTCCATCGATAGTAGAGCAAACGTCTGGAACAACAATCTACTGCAACATAGCTCGTGCTTGAAACCGAAGTACATATCTGGCATACATCTATCCGCCACCGGTTAATGCCATTATTTTTTATCGAAATATTTTCCTGTTTTTTTGTCAAGTCTTCACTTGTAATTACTTCACTTTTAGTGTCTTTGCCTATTTTCACAGCAGTTCCAGTTCAATCTGAATTCATTATCACAATAAGATATTTCTGTATCCCGATAAAAGAACTGCAATTAAAAACGTGACACCAATACATTATTGCTTAGTCACAATTTTATCTAAAAATAATGATATTATGCAGTATATACATACAAGTACGTCTGTGAGATAATGTCCACTCCCGTTTTAGTTTCATTCAGCGTATAGGTACTCAATAATAATATGGCCTGCGATACGGGTCTGAATCACGCATCCATGGATTAGTACCGTGACTAGAGAGGGTGTAGCATGCGAGTGCCAGACGGCGGGCATTTTAATTAGTTAGTGGGAGTTACGTTTCATGGGAAACGCAGAATATTGCTGTCATGCGAGATAGCGCTAATTAGACATGGAGGTTGCGAAAAGGAAAAATGGCGGGATCTGTTTGAATATGGTCGCCAAAACTATATTCGCGCGGCGGACCACACGGCCATAGTGCCGACGATGGTTTATGATTTGAAGACATTTACGACAAAACGATTCAAACAATATTTTTAATGCGGTAAACCTATCGATAGCGATCAGGACGCCACAGGCGGCAAGATATCGAACGGTTTGAAAAAAGGTATAAAAAGTACAATATAAAACCTTATTGGAGCAATACATGGAATACTGAACAATATAGGGATGGGATTAATCCGTTAATGAAAGACTAAAATCTTTTTAAAGGCCACAAGAATCCATGAATCGGAAAAAAAGTTACCTGAAATTTGGCATCCGATATCTGTCATCAACAATCTAAACAGGAGGATGCCCAATCACTTTGCCTTTTTTCTAACTCATCCACACTTTTAGAATTGACATTAATTTGTTTAATACCGGTCGATAATTCACACACGGACCGGATATTTTTAGCCCAGTCCCTATTATTTACCCCATGGCACACCGGTGGACAAAGTCAAAGTGACTTCTGGTTGATGGTTAATGGTTGACTGTGAGATGTCGCTATAGCGATATTTCCGACATTTGTGCATAAATTGTCTTTTTTATAAAACCAGTGTAATACATATTCATTAAGTTATGTTTTTATAGCACAATAAAGTTATTCTATTCTATTCTATTATACTTCTGGCTGGGTTAGTATGATCTAATCTAATTTTATATAATATATAAATACCTACTGTAGAGAGCAATCGAGTATGTAAGTATTCAGAGAGATGGATTACATGGACTAATATAGAGACATAATGACGACATAATAATAACAGCTGACAATGTAGATAATAAAGTCGAAGCAAAATTACAAGTACCTGACCATTATCGTTTTACTAAACAAATTAAATACGCACATATATTGAAAGATAGCGACGCTTAACAAAGTAGCAAAGATGACCAAGAAAAGGTAAATCATCGTTCCCTCTCTTACAAACAAAAGCTGGGGTAAATTTCGTGGCCGCTCTAGCATTGACTTCAATTTGTAGCATTTGCATTTCCCTGATCTTGTACTATTTGAGATTATTATAAGAGCAGACTGATAGATTTCAATTTCTCAGTGGGAGTGTCAACAAGGAAGATATGTCAACAGAAAGGTGTGAAATTTACTAAAGACCAAAGTGAAATTTGGATGAGTTTGCTTACTTTTAATATGCGTGAAGTGGTTTTAAATTAAAATAAATTGTGTCGCGCTTCGTTGTGTCAGCAACAGACGTGTTAGCGGCAGTAGCACCAGAATCGGAGAATAACAAAGATTGCAACACATATCAGAAACTTTTATCAAATGAATACGGTAAACCGATTACACCAGGGAAACGTTTTTAGGGTTGAGGAATACCTGCTTTGAGAATAGGAGAGGTTCACTACACTGTATCTACACGGTCAGCAACTACAAACCGCCAAACCTTTGATTATGCAAACACAACAACATAACCCCTTCACGAGCTCTGCACTGCATCATTCTCTTATTTCACGCAATTAGTAAATTCACAAATTCACATTCGAAGATAAAGTCACGTTTTCAATTTCACGAAATTGATAAAAAAAAGTCCACCTAGGTATGATAAAAACATCAGTTTTCTATCGACCTGTATACCCCAACCGAGAAAATAGTGATTTCTTAATCCTATGACTTTTACAAAAACCGTCACTTTAATTGACTACCTATGTAGATATTTGCCCCACGGTAAGAAAAAGGCACATAATATTATTAAAGAGTTTTCAGTCAGTCTTCTTCATAATTGTGTCTACCCACTTTTGACTTTTGAGTATCATTGTTTCTCTGCTAAGGTCTAATTAATGTCATCTATTTATATGGTTCTATCTAAAATTATGTTTTTTTTCTACATCTTAGCTTGTAAGGTCGGGTTAGGCGATATCCACGGTGGCAAATATTTAATTAGTTCATTCGGTATAGTCGAATAAAATGTGGTATTAAAGTTAACGTAATGTCCACTAATGCTAAATGAGTGGTCGCCAACGTACAATGGAAAAGAAACCATTTGCAGCTCAACGAGAAGTTACTTCTGCTTCCACAGAAGAAGAACTAGGCGCCTCAAGTAATTAAGTTGGGCAACTCGAATATGTTTAAATAAGTGAATAAAAACTTTCGATATCCAATGGACTCGTTTTTCGAGTTCCGAGCGTCCAGTCTAAAAATATGATAATCATTCATACGGGAAACCGTTGTATGGCATCGGTGAACCGGTCGAATCCGGCTCGACGGACTGGATCCCGTAAAGTAGTTGCGGCTTCGCCCGATATTGCCGTGTCCACTTCACTACACGAGCCGACAATTGTTCTCTATATATAGTACTACTTATATTGTATCGGATATTTCTACGCTATTATCGGCTACTAATGCAGATATCGAGGCCATTATATCTGGTAGCGACGCACTATGGGCGAAGAGGGATATAAAAATAGTGGGCATTGTTTATAATCCAGCATCGTCATGGTAGAATGGGTGAATTTGATTAGTAATGCTGGAATATAAACAGTGAGGCAACTGCACCAGTTTCAGATGAATAAAAGAATGAGAAATAGGTGCAGCACCCTTGGCCGCCATGGAGTTTCAAATCATTATGATGGAATACGTACATCATGTTACTACAACAACGAGGCCAAATCCTTGTTTCGTTGACTTTTAATATGTGTATTCATCTACGATTTCAAACTACTATATGGAATGTATTATTACGTCAATATGCAAATCTTTCCACGAGTTTGTCAAAAAGTGCTTAGTATAGTTATCGTTTACTTGTTTAAATTATTGATCTCACTGTATCTATTTGTCGACTGTAAATTTACTGAGTGGTTGTAAGTTGTAGGTGTTAGTGAGAATCTCACGTGACCTTTTACGTGTCTGTTCCCTAGTATTGTTCGGCCTTTTTACAAGACTGCCCAACAAAAAAGGAGTGTAATGTGTTCAAGGTGCATCTATGTATGTTTTCCATTTCTTTATTCCACAATACTGATTATTTTAATTGTTGATGGTTTTAGTTTTACTGCTTGTTGATTGCGCCTTATATAGCTTCTACTTTATGAAGTTTCTTCTAAAACGAAATGTTGTATGCTCTCTGGGCAGTTTGTTACTGAAGAAACATTGTATGTTTTTTTAATAATTCACACAATAAAGAACTTGAACTTGAACAATAACTTCTAAACGATTGGACCTATTTAGAAGTGTTGCGGCGGGCTGCCACACATAAAACACTAGGATGCAACGGACGGCTAAGTCGGGTTAACCGAAAAAGGCGTGCCGGCATTAAGTCACCTAGTACCCATGTCAAAATGAACAACCACATATAAACAGGGAAGATGCGACGGACGGCTAAAGTCGGGTTAACCGAAAAAAGCCCCTGCTTTAGCACATCAATAAAGACCCTTTCACTAGTACGGCGAAGGCGGGAGCAAAAGAGTGAACGAGACGGCGCCATACGGCAAGAGCGAGAGAGCAACAGGTCGGATTCTAGTGTCGACACCGCCGACGATTATGGCGTCATCTACGGCGCATTTGATTGGCCGGCGAAACAAAGGGATGGGGAAGCGTGGGGTCGACAACCCGAAAATACGATTTGCCCCTAGGATCATGTGCGAAATCGTATGAAGAAACCAGAAATTGTCAACCCATGATGGCGAGTACGCATAGCGGCGTGAAACGAAATCTACCCCCTCCCCAGCGCCACAGAGCGAAATCTACCCCCTCCCCAGCGCCAACAGAGCGTCGAGCGCCGGGATTGGCCCCCCATACTGGACCTGATGAACACCTGCAAGGCGCGCAAATACGGATCCAGGCGGGAAAACGTCCTTAGGTGCGAGCAAAATCGGGCATCAAATCAGTCATCTTCGGGCAGCTGGCCCTCAAAGATCCAAAAGGAAGCCAACAAGGACCCGGCCCGAAATGCTCCTGGGAGTGTCGCAATAGCGAATCCCAGTACAGTAAGGTGGATTGTCGCTGACATCTGCACCTAAAAATTCGGCGACACGGACCGTGTCGCCAAGATTGACGCCTGTGCGTAGGGTCGATATTCCTAAAACTGTCGCAACAGCGAGTTTTAGCGAAGTAAAGTGGTGGATTGTCGCTGACATCTGCACCAAAAAGTTCGGCGACACGGACCGTGTCGCCAAGATTGACGCCTGTGCGTAGGGTCAATACCCCTAAAACTGTCGCAACAGCGAGTTTTAGCGAAGGGACCGTCAACACCATTGGACGTCCACAGAGCAATCCCTCGCCGCTCCGATCTTACAAATCGAGGCCGCTTGAGGGTTTGCTGCATAGGGGATGTATGCCCCTATGAATAAACGACGGAATCCGCGCCCCACGACGACCGGAAAACCACCAGTGCGAGGGATCGCATTCGTCGCGGCCGGAAACCAACATCCTGAGGGTCAAATCAACCAGGCCATCAGCGCCGGTGACAGGAGTCACTGGAACGAACTAGGACGGACCACACACAAATATCCAAAGACGGCTGCGCCCACTTGGACGGTCACTCCACCGAGAAGCCCGGAGCGCGATCAAACGCGTCCGACGCCATCTAGTAGGGGTAAAAGCGTCGCCACCCAGACTATCGGCGAAATCGACGCCACGCACGCTCTGTGTGTGGAGCCTAACCCCTACGACTCTTTCCACCACGACAACGAGGTGTTGTTGACAAAGAAATTATTATTAGCCAGAGAACTGGCAGATTTAACTTGTATATTGTCTGTAATTAATATTTCTTTCTGTTTCATGTTACACCTTGTTTATGTCATATATGTTTTACAAACTGTTAATTGTTTTACAGCTTAAGTTATTTTTTTGCACCTGTGTGCCATCTTGTTAAATTTATGCAACTTGTGATTTATATATGTTTTTATACTTACCATCTCTTTAATTACTAATTTGCATAGACGTGTGTGATTTACAGGCGAATAAAGACGTATAGACAATTATCGTATTTTATTGGTGCTGGGAGGAGAAGGGAAATTGACAGTGGTAATAGAAGGTTGCTGAGGCTATCGAGGCTTTGCTCCGGTGACGTGGCTGTCCGAGAAATCGGACAAGCGGCGATCGGTGGGACCTCTTTTTACAGTCCTGGGTCACCGACCACCGATCGGCCGTGCCAGAGGCACCGCTACCACATAGTTGGTCCTTCGAGCCGGATCTGACTCAGCAAACCACTGTCACTTTCTTGCGTATAGCACCAATGGAATAGATATGAGTCTTCGCAGCGGTAAGGCCCGCCACACACGGGGCGACGATCGCGATGTACCAACTGGGTACCAAAGCGATACGGTCGCACACAGTATGGATCCTGAGGACACCACTCAAGGACCATCGACACCCCGTAACGAGATGACAGCACGTCAGGATGCGGAAATACAACGGAGCACACCTCAGGGGGCAATGGGCCCACCTGCAGCGTTACTACTCACAAAGGAAACTCAGGGCAAACAACGCCCGGAAATTAACACGGAGCACGCCAGTGGTGCAGCCACCACTCAAAACGAGCGGTTGGCCACCTCACCACCTTTGCAAATGTGGACTGGGAGCACGTGCAGCCGTGAAACCGGAATGACGGCTCACTCAATATGCCGTCGCCGGTACGCAGAAGCCGCTCAGCAAAAGTTTAAAGAAAAACAACTGCTGGAGCAGGAAATAATCCAACAACGGCTAGAGCAGGCTAAACAGAGAATGGAGAAAGAAATTTCTGATTTAAATATTGAGGCGTTGCAGACGCGCATCGCCAGCCTCAATGAAGCCGAGGCAATCAATAACGAGCTCACCGCCGCTGAATTAGATCTGGAGGAAGAACACGTCAGCGTCGCGAAGATTGTACGCCAAATAGCAGTACCAATGGAAAAAACGCCAATGCCTCAGTGGTTAGCATGCGCGGAGCGAGCGACCGCGGAAGCGACAACGTCACCCCGACGATCGAATGAAATGAACATCGGGCGGGACTTTGAGCGGGGCCAGGATTTAACAACGGAAGCAAATCCGCCACTCCCGGCCGCCACTGCAATTGAAGGTATGCTAATAAGGCAAGCATTGCCACGTGAACTTCCAGTCTTCGACGGTGACCCAGAACGTTGGCTGGTTTTTGCAACACAGTTGGATCAGCAAACTAAAAGTCTGACTCAGGGCGAAGTCATGACGCGACTACAGAGATGCCTAAAAGGTAAGGCCTATCAAACTGTATCAGCTCTGCTTTGTGACCCCGAACAGCTACCGCGCATTCGAGAAGTGCTCAAGATGCGCTTTGGACGTCCAGACATTTTAATCGGGCGTCTGATAAATCACGTGCGAAGCCTACCGCAACTGTCAGGCGACGGCACAACCAGCGAAGGCATCGTGGATTTCTCTATCACAGTAGGAAATCTGATTTCTTCACTGAAGTCCCTAAAAAAGCCAGAATACGCCTACAATTTAGAAATTTTACGCGAGCTGGAGGGAAAGCTCTCAGGACATCATCTGACTGCCTGGAGCAAGGCCATTATTAAAAGGTATGACGGAAATCCATCACTATTTGATTTTGGCGAGTTTATGGATAAACTAGGACGGCAAGCGACCGCCGTAAACCGCGCGAATTGGGGTCACAAACAGGCAAGACCAAAGGCGCACGACGCAAGACCCGTAGCCAAAAAGGTATATGCCATGGACGCCGATAGCAGCAAAAACGCATTTACACAAAGGCGGGTCAGCCCACAGAAGGCACAAACGCACGTACCACCCAAGGTACCGATAAAAATAAAATGCACGGTGTGTGACACACCGGGGCACGGCATAAATACCTGCCGCAAATTCGCGGGTATGACGACGGGACGGCGGAGGACTTGGATACAAGAAGCCGGAGCTTGCTTCCGATGCCTCAGGAAGGGTCACTACGCAATTGCCTGCAAGGCAAAAAAAGCCAACCATCCGCTACTCGCCGTGGAAAAAACGGAACCATCGTCATTACGCCAAGAGTGCGTAACCCGCGACAACAAACGGGCTACAAATCGAAAAGCCAAAAGCAGCGAATCCGAATCCGACGACGGAACAGCCACCCCAGCTCAAGGAAAGAGCTATGCGTGCACGACACAGCGGGAAGTGCTGTTACGTGTCGCGCCAGTAACGGTCAGAGGACCGAAATGCAGTGTTACAGTTCTCGCATTATTGGACGAGGGATCGAGCGTCACGTTGCTTGAGAGCAGCGTGGCACGAGAAATCGGCATACAAGGGAAGAAAAGCCCGCTTATACTTAGGAGTATAACGGGTCCGCATACGGAGCGGTCTCAAATTGTATGTCTCGATATCCGGGGGTCCGATGATACCAAGTGGCATCGAATGAGTTCGGTGCGCACAATAGAACAACTACACACTCCGGCACAGACGCTGAAAGGCAGCGACTGGAAGGGATGGGAACATCTACAGGGCCTAGATATTCCAACCTACAAGGGGCAAACAAAGCTCTTGATAGGAATGGATAATTATCGGCTAATAGCTCCGCGGAGCATAGTCTGGGGACCACCCGGACAACCGACAGCAACCCGCAGCTTACTCGGCTGGACGATAAGCGGACAGGTCCAGGGACCAACAAGCGACAATGTGTCGTACTTCCTAGGGGCAATAGAGGACGAATCAGTCGACCGCATGGTGGCGGATTACCTGAGCTCCGAAGAAGCGGGAGTAACCGCGCGGCGACCGCAGCAGATGCGGCACGCGCACGCCGAAGCCACGTTGGCCGCAACGACGCGTTTTGAGAACGGTCGTTGGGAAACGGGCATACTTTGGCGGTCAGAGGGGCTGAGGTTACCCCCAAGTCGCGTCATCGCCCTCCGCCGGCTAAAGAGCCTAGAGAGTAAGTTGAAACGGGAGCCAAAGACTGCCGCCGCATACTGCCAGAAAATGCAAGATTATGTGGAGAAGGGTTACGCACGAGAACTGTCGGAGGAAGAAGAGAGGGAGCGCGGACCGCGCACCTTTTACCTTCCGCATTTCTGCGTGACAAACCCGAACAAACCCGAAAATATACGGGTTGTGTTCGACGCGGCAGCCGAAGTAAACGGCCGGTGCTTGAACGACGCGTTAGAGACCGGACCGGATTTACTGAATCCTTTACTCGGCATCTTAATGAAGTTCCGAGAAAAGAAAATTGCCTTCACCGCCGATATCAAGGAAATGTTCCTGAGAATCAAGATTCGGGGTGAAGACCAGGACGCTCAGCGATTTCTGTGGAGGGATCTTCGCACGGAGAGGGAGCCAAAAACATATCGAATGCAGTCGATGATATTTGGCGCATCGTCGTCTCCTTGCTCCGCTCAGTACGTCAAAAATCGAAACGCCCAAGCCCATGAGAAAGAGTTCCCACAGGCAGTGGCACCAATAGTGGAGAAACATTATATGGACGATTATATAGACTGTGCGGACAGCAGCGACGACGCAATAGAGCTGGCTCGCAGTGTGACCGAAGTACATCGACGCGGAGGCTTCGAACTTCGAAACTGGAGCAGCAATTCCAAAGCCGTATTGACGGCAATGGCAGCAACATCGGCAGGGACAAAAAGTCTCAACCTGGGAAAGAAAGAAGGATCAGAACGGGTACTCGGGCTTGAGTGGAACCCGGAGAGTGACGAACTCTCTTTCAACTGTCATTTCCCACGTGTCGATACATCGGTATTAACCGGAGAAAAACGACCCACAAAGCGTCAAATGTTGAGCTTGGTGATGAGCGTGTTTGATCCACTAGGACTGTTATCACCATTCACGATAAAGGCCAAGATATTACTACAAGAAGTCTGGCGGGAACAAACTGAATGGGATCAAGTTCTAACGGAAAACGTCCACAAAAAGTGGCTACGATGGTTGTCTGAGCTAGACAATATTCGGAAATGCCGAGTGCCCCGTTGGTACGGGCCATCGGATGCAGCAGAAAGCACTTTGCACGTGTTCTGTGACGCATCAGAATCCGCATACGCCGCGGTAGCCTACCTTGTGAGTAGATCAAACACAACTCGAGGCGTGGCCTTTGTGGCCAGGAAGGCCAAAGTGGCACCCCTCAAACCAATGACCATTCCGCGAATGGAATTGATGGCTGCCGTGATCGGCAGCAGGTTAGCGGCTACTATCAGAAAAGAAGTAACGCAGACCATCAAGCGAACCATCATGTGGACAGATTCCACAACAGTCGTGCAATGGATCAGAAACGATCCCCGGAGGTACAACGCATTCGTCGCTCACCGATTGGGCGAGATAGATGAATTAACAGACTTCGGCGACTGGAGATGGCTTCCAACGGACAGAAATGTGGCCGACGAGGCAACCCGCGATAAAGAACGAATCGACCTGACGACAGGATCACGTTGGTTCTGCGGACCGGAGTTCCTGAGGGGACCAGAAGCAGATTGGCCACAGGAAACATGGGCTATGGAAAGTCCAGATATAGAAGTGCGCACAGTATGCGCCACACGATGCATAGCGCCTCTCATCAAATTTGAAAGGTTCTCATCATGGCACCGCCTACAACGATGCATGGCATACGTCCTCCGCTTCATAGCGAGGTGTCGTCGGCAGGCATCCCCACGAGAGGGAGCGATTCTCGCTCAGAGTGAGCTGACAATCGCACACGATGTGCTGCTGACGAAGGCGCAAGAGGAAATGTTCCCGCAAGATCTGAGTATCCTGCGGGAGGGAGGCAACGTCGACAAACAAAGTCGGCTATACAGCCTTTCGCCCCGCTTAAACAATCACGGGCACATCGTGCTGGACGGTCGGATCGGTGCAGCGAAAGGGCTGGCACAAACGGTCAAAGAACCGGCAGTACTCTGCGGCAAACACCACGTAACGCAGTTGCTCATTGAGCATTATCATAGGGAGGCGGCGCATCAGGGCCAGGAAACTGTGCGCAATAACCTACGCCAAAGATATTGGCTACTAGGTAGCCGTACTGCGGTACGACGGGTGGCCAGAGAATGTCATATATGCCGGTTGAAGCAAGTTCAGCCCAGCAACCAAAAAATGGGCAGACTACCCGCCGCACGGTTGACACACCACGTGCGGCCATTTACTAACTGCGCCATTGACTACTTTGGACCCATCAATATCACCATTGGAAGGCGAAGAGAAAAAAGGTACGGTGTACTAATGACGTGCCTGTCAACAAGGGCAGTCCACGTAGAGTTAGCAGCATCGTTAACGGCAGATTCAGCAATTCAGGCAATCGTCCGGATGGCAGCAAGACGTGGCTGGCCCAAGAATATGTACTCAGACAACGGTACGAATTTTCATGGTGCAGAGCGAGAGCTCCGGGAAGCTTGGGACGCTATGGATAAAGATAAACTCGCCGATAAAATGTCTACCAAAGGGGTGGATTGGCATTTTATCCCAGCATCAGCGCCGCATATGGGGGGCAGTTGGGAGCGAATGGTTCGCTCCGTAAAAACCGCACTATATGCTATCCTGAAGGAACAAGCACCACGAGAAGAGACACTACTGACAGCGTTGGCAGAGGCTGAATATATAATAAATAGCAGGCCGATAACGCATACGTCAAGTGACCATCGAGATGAGGGAAGTCTCACACCGAATCACTTCCTTATCGGTACACCTACGCCCACGCCGCCATTGTGCCCACCAAAAGAACGGTTGGACCTGCGAAAACAATGGCGAATTAGTCAAGCATTGGCTAATCAGTTCTGGCAGAGATGGGTAAAAGAATACCTACCAACTCTTGCCAAAAGAACTAAATGGCACGAGCGACGTCGAGACATCGCTCCGGATGATGTGGTGTTCATCGCGGAGTCTAACATGGCCCGCGGGACATGGGCACGCGCAATCGTGACTGCAATACACCCAGGTGACGACGGAATAGTCAGAGTGGTCGATCTACGCACGGCCAACGGAAAAACCTGCCGACGGCCCGTAGCAAAGGTGGCAGTCCTCCTTGAAGCTGAAGAGGAAGACACGAGACGTGTCGAGAGGGAGTATGTTGCGGCGGGCTGCCACACATAAAACACTAGGATGCAACGGACGGCTAAGTCGGGTTAACCGAAAAAGGCGTGCCGGCATTAAGTCACCTAGTACCCGTGTCAAAATGAACAACCACATATAAACAGGGAAGATGCGACGGACGGCTAAAGTCGGGTTAACCGAAAAAAGCCCCTGCTTTAGCACATCAATAAAGACCCTTTCACTAGTACGGCGAAGGCGGGAGCAAAAGAGTGAACGAGACGGCGCCATACGGCAAGAGCGAGAGAGCAACAGGTCGGATTCTAGTGTCGACACCGCCGACGATTATGGCGTCATCTACGGCGCATTTGATTGGCCGGCGAAACAAAGGGATGGGGAAGCGTGGGGTCGACAACCCGAAAATACGATTTGCCCCTAGGATCATGTGCGAAATCGTATGAAGAAACCAGAAATTGTCAACCCATGATGGCGAGTACGCATAGCGGCGTGAAACGAAATCTACCCCCTCCCCAGCGCCACAGAGCGAAATCTACCCCCTCCCCAGCGCCAACAGAGCGTCGAGCGCCGGGATTGGCCCCCCATACTGGACCTGATGAACACCTGCAAGGCGCGCAAATACGGATCCAGGCGGGAAAACGTCCTTAGGTGCGAGCAAAATCGGGCATCAAATCAGTCATCTTCGGGCAGCTGGCCCTCAAAGATCCAAAAGGAAGCCAACAAGGACCCGGCCCGAAATGCTCCTGGGAGTGTCGCAATAGCGAATCCCAGTACAGTAAGGTGGATTGTCGCTGACATCTGCACCTAAAAATTCGGCGACACGGACCGTGTCGCCAAGATTGACGCCTGTGCGTAGGGTCGATATTCCTAAAACTGTCGCAACAGCGAGTTTTAGCGAAGTAAAGTGGTGGATTGTCGCTGACATCTGCACCAAAAAGTTCGGCGACACGGACCGTGTCGCCAAGATTGACGCCTGTGCGTAGGGTCAATACCCCTAAAACTGTCGCAACAGCGAGTTTTAGCGAAGGGACCGTCAACACCATTGGACGTCCACAGAGCAATCCCTCGCCGCTCCGATCTTACAAATCGAGGCCGCTTGAGGGTTTGCTGCATAGGGGATGTATGCCCCTATGAATAAACGACGGAATCCGCGCCCCACGACGACCGGAAAACCACCAGTGCGAGGGATCGCATTCGTCGCGGCCGGAAACCAACATCCTGAGGGTCAAATCAACCAGGCCATCAGCGCCGGTGACAGGAGTCACTGGAACGAACTAGGACGGACCACACACAAATATCCAAAGACGGCTGCGCCCACTTGGACGGTCACTCCACCGAGAAGCCCGGAGCGCGATCAAACGCGTCCGACGCCATCTAGTAGGGGTAAAAGCGTCGCCACCCAGACTATCGGCGAAATCGACGCCACGCACGCTCTGTGTGTGGAGCCTAACCCCTACGACTCTTTCCACCACGACAACGAGGTGTTGTTGACAAAGAAATTATTATTAGCCAGAGAACTGGCAGATTTAACTTGTATATTGTCTGTAATTAATATTTCTTTCTGTTTCATGTTACACCTTGTTTATGTCATATATGTTTTACAAACTGTTAATTGTTTTACAGCTTAAGTTATTTTTTTGCACCTGTGTGCCATCTTGTTAAATTTATGCAACTTGTGATTTATATATGTTTTTATACTTACCATCTCTTTAATTACTAATTTGCATAGACGTGTGTGATTTACAGGCGAATAAAGACGTATAGACAATTATCGTATTTTATTGGTGCTGGGAGGAGAAGGGAAATTGACAGTGGTAATAGAAGGTTGCTGAGGCTATCGAGGCTTTGCTCCGGTGACGTGGCTGTCCGAGAAATCGGACAAGCGGCGATCGGTGGGACCTCTTTTTACAGTCCTGGGTCACCGACCACCGATCGGCCGTGCCAGAGGCACCGCTACCACAAGAAGTGTGTGGTATTTTTAAACTCGTTATGTCATCCCGAGTATCATAGGGTACCTTAACTGTTAATAAATCACTTAATCTGTTAATAAATCAAGTAAGTACCTTAACTGTTGTAAATATCAAAGTAGTTGTCTAAATGTCCAAATGTCAATAAATTACAATAAATATATCGTGTTTAGTGTCAAATGAAAGGTCTGATTAAATAAATTGTAGAAACATACATGTATCTATATTGATAAATAAATAAACTACAAATATTGCATAAAAACACCGTAACAAAAATAATTATAAATACAATAGCTCACTTTCTTTAACGGCAGTCGTGTTTTTTATTCTTTTTAATACACATATTTACTGGTTAGTGTATTAGGACTGCTTTTATATAAAAAATAAATCAATAAAATTGATAAAAGACTAATTGTGATCGATCTAAAAAACTAGTTTTGACGATAAGGATAATTTTCAAGAAGAGAATGAAGAAAATGACAAAATGTTCATAATACTGAATTGTATAATAACTTCTTATCTTTTGAATACTGTTTGTTCCAGAATTAGCTACATACATACATTTCTTTTTGATAATATCGAGTTTCACCAAAATGAAATATAAATCTATAGAAAAATACGAAGTATTTTATAGAGTATAGAGTATATAAGCAGAGAATTTAATATATTGAGTATTTAAATTATTTAGGAATTGATACAAACATTTATAATTTAAATTGATCCAAGTTATTGCGATTTATAATACTACCTTGATGACTAGAATCTTGCATTTTTTTGGTAATAATTTAAAATTTATGATGAACATTTTTTTTATTCCCTATTGTTTTTCTAAATACGACTATTATATTAATAACGGTATATTCTTTGATTATAATGCTATGTATGTTATTTAATTTGATTTAATGGAAGAAAAAAAAAATATTGGACGGAGTTTTAAGGTTTATTCTCATTTTCCTGCTGTCACTGTCACTGTCACTAGTTCACTAGTCACTGCCACTGTCACTCGTCACTGTCGCTGTCACTAGTTTATGAATTTTAAGCTGGCGTCTTTGGGATAAGGCTCAACTCTCAATACTGTTTTTATACTCCAGAAAATTGGACCGCATTAAAATGGCCGTTTAGAATCGACCAATTCAACCAAGCCGCTTGAACGGACACGGCAGGAGCGATAAAAATATTTTCTAAAATTATTACTTTTATTAGTATAGTTAGTAGCGTTTCAATAGAGAATTCCAGCATTTTTTATTGCTTTATTTTGGAGAGAACCCTTAAACTTAATTTTCTATGCTTTGATGTTTTATTAAGGCTCGTATGCGCATACTCTCTGACACATACATTTTCAAAGATTACCGCAAAGCCTGTGCGTGGTCAGTTGTGATGTTTCATTGCTTGTAACTTGGTTTATTTTAAGTGGTTTCTGACGTATATTCTGACGACTCAGCTGATGATACGGATAAAGGCTCCTCGACACTCGCCATTTTTTCCCATTCCCTAAATCTAGCTACAGTATAATAATAATTCAACTATCATTGACCGTTGCCAAAGAATAACATTTTATTGTATAATAAGTGTTCGTGTTTCATAATTTATGAAACGCATACATTTTATATTACTCGATTTGAATACAGATGATTTAGTCCAACTAACTATATCAGGTGTTTAGACGTTTGGTGATAGGCGCGAAAAAGGTCCCGAAATCTTAATGACGAATACGCCAGCTTATATTTTGTTTAATATACAGTGCCCTTTCAAGTGTTACTCTGCAGAGGCGTCAAAATAGGTCATCTAGGCAAATAAGGTCAACATTGGAAATCTACTGATGCAATCCAAAGCAAAGTAGGTCACACGTTCTACTACATAATATTACATATCCTTGAAATAATCGAGTTGATTAATTTAATGTCCTAAGCGTAAAATTATAATAACATGCGAGACGGAAAGTATGTATGTTTCGAGATATGACGTGCACCAGTCGCTCACATGCAAACGAAAGCAATGACAGGAAACAGACACTTTCTACCACATAAGCGCCGAGACACGGCAGTAACCACTTTCGTAATATTCGCACATTCGAATAACAAAAATATAAAAAGCGATTGCCATGGCTGATGTAAGCGAATGTGAGAAATTTCGACGAGAAGTTCCCAAGTTTTTTGATGATGGTTTTAGAGACGAACTGAGTGAATCGACAGTTAAAGAAAAACTGGCTACAAACGACAATTTTAGAATCGTAATATCTATATTATTGCCAGAATTGGGCAGCAAATTGTGTGGTTGCATTTTCCAAATGTATATCATCAGCCTTGAGCCAAATCTATATCAACACTAAAGCAGCCAATGAAATAAATGAAATCTGTGACAAAAATGAATAAAATTCATTAGCATACAAAGACAGGGATGTATAGATACGGCCTAAAGATGCAAAAGAACTTACCTGCCTAAATACTACATGGAGAATGTTCCAGCAATATAAGAGTATGAAATAAAAACAACTGAAGGGTTATACTAACTTAAAAGATGACAAGCTAAGAAGGGTTTGAGTGAGAAGAAATATATATTGTCTGCAAACCAAATATACTTGAGTTTCTCAAAAAAATATATTTTACTTGAATTACACCTCAGAAAACAAGCGAGAACTATAATATAAGAATGATATAAGCCTTGATCAGTATTTCCCATTACCTTTCCTCTTCAGCGTCAACAGGAGGATTATCGAGGTACTCCACCTCTTTACCTAACTGGAAAGAATGATCAATGTCCACCGTCACCGCGTGGACCATGATCGGCCTTCCCCGTCACACGTTTTCTTCTCTCTTTAGTTAAAGGTAGACTGTGATCTTTTTTTCGAAGATCGATTTATGCTTAGATTCGTTTAGGAACAAGCCACAAGATGGTATTAGTATCTCTCTTTCACAAAAAAAAAATATTGATCGTTTTTTCCCGTAACCCTTCAACTGTAATCAACATAAAGAACACAGACACCCACTAGGAATATAGATTGACGCAAAGGCAGGATTGGAATGAAGAACTACATAGAAGCGCTAATAAATATTCAATCCACGACCACTCCACGAGTCAACAGAAAAAGAAACCTAAAGTGTCACATAACGCCTTGAGGGACCATCATATGAGCAGCTGACTTTCTAACAGAAAACGTGTCAAGTGTAGCATTTATTCACTAAGTAAATTGACTCGCACAACCTCCATCGGTTTGAGTAAATGAACGAGTTTTATTTGCAGGTCGCAGCCAAGAGAATTTTGTGACGAAAATGTGTGCCAAGGCGGTCTGTTTGCATCCGCTGCGAACGTGGACCAAAATCGACTAACTCAAATAGTGTTATAAATAAATCGAGGAAAAGATAATATTATAAGA
Organism: Micropterix aruncella; assembly: GCA_944548615.1. Taxonomy (NCBI): domain Eukaryota; kingdom Metazoa; phylum Arthropoda; class Insecta; order Lepidoptera; family Micropterigidae; genus Micropterix; species Micropterix aruncella. The sequence continues at coordinate 31,870,718 of OX155955.1, read as the reverse complement.
GAACTGCAAAATGACACATATGATTTTAAAATATGAAAGAAAGTAATTGGTGAAACGAAAAACGGTGTCAAAGTCAAAGATATGAGATAACGATCCTTAACAGCATTAGCAGCACAATAATAGCGGCATCGATTCATTATTTGTTGATAATTTGAAACTGTTTCTCGGAACCGGCAGCCAGCACCCCTGTGAAACTTTCAAGCGTGAAATATGTAGATGCTGCATATAGCTGGAGTGTGTCTTACAACTTGATTTTCAATGTATCCAGATGTACGGTAATGACATTCAGCAGTCGCCCTCTTCACTCACGACTATACCCTCGCAGGGACTCTACTCCACCGAGAGGCGGAGGTAACTGATCTGGGAGTGAAGTTTGACTGTGAACTCACATATCGCGTCCGGTGATTTTGTTTGGCTCGTCTTGTATACTGCTCGGGTTTGTGATCCGCAATCTGAAGAAGCTTAGTGTAGTGAACGCATGGGCTTGTTTTATGACTCGATATTGAGAAGCAGGCAAGAAATCAGTGCTGCCATTTCAAATCGTCAAATTCAATTCAACGTCAAATTTCTAACGTCCCTATACTTACTACAAGCAATTTGGCAACTATACGTTCTTATATTTATCGCGGTACGGTTAAGTACAATTATCTCCACCTGAGAAGAGATATTAAATCAATTATGCACTTTCATAAGATATTTCATAAGACACTTTCTATAATCTGGCCGAATTTGAGGGCCATGATTTTTCAAATATTGTGCCCATTTAAATTACCTAAAAAGTAGAGGCTTATTGTCTGATTATTTTATATGGTCTTATTTCTATACTTTTAGTTTAAAATGCATAACGTAGATTTAATTTGATTAATTAACATTTTACTGACAATTTGAATATTACGATGAATAATTTTACTAGTAATTTTTCGAATTACTAACTACTTCAAATATTAGGCTTCTATTTTGATTATTTATATTTATAGTTTGACAATCTAGTAGTTAATTCTTGACTAACTATGTATGTTCAGTAAAGAGTGGTAACGAGACTTACTACCTTACCCAATTATTTTGACACGTCCAAGAGCGGTCTTTAACCGTCAATTGGACTCGACCAAAATGTAAATGTAAATGTAAATTGGATGGTAGATTGGATAATTCATATATTTACTAGTCCATTTTTACTGGCTCGAGGAATAAACGAATCATAGCAAGGTGAGTTCGTAATTAGTGTCATCGTTGGAGTGGGTGAATCAATACGAGCAAAAAAGCAACTTTTATTAAACATTTTTGGAAAAATCACAAAAAAAAAATATATTTTTGAAATTTGGAAAATTTTATGTTTTGAAAAATAGTATAAAAAGAGTTGAGCGCGTTGCGACATTTAGCAGTAGGCAAAATATCGTAAATATTGTTTATTCGCGACATTTTACCCATTGGCGATAGATGGCGCAGCGCGCTCAACGCTTGTCAACCTTTTATTTGTCTAAAACACAGTTTTTTTGATTTATTTTGTTTGTTTTTTCCAAAATTATTTATAAGAAGTTGCTCATTTGCTTGTACTGATTCACCCACTTCAAGGATCTCACTAATTAAAAGCTCTCCCAATTGCTCTGCGTATTCCACAATCGATCGTTATTGATCTAATTTATTCTGCAACACAATCGATGCATAAAAAGTATGCATAATCAAATCATACTACGACACCGGACATAAAAAGGTTCGATTTTTTGTTCTGCTGCAGCCCACGGTTCTTCATTTCGTGAGCTGGTACAAAAGAGACAGGCTTTTAGCTCGCCCGCGCCGTGACGTAGAAATAGGTATCCGGAACAAGGACAAAAACGTTGCATGGTATCGCATTATCTCCGGCGCTAACCGACGAATACATAGGTATTGAGAATACTGGCTCAATGGCGAACGCATAATATACAGAATATTCAAGCAATGGCTGCGCCGGCAGCGACCCAGTGAGAGAAAATAGGTTAATAGTAAAAACAGATTTTTAAAAACAAAATTTTACTAAACTTCTTCCCCGAGCCAACCCTTGGTGGAGCAGCCGAGTCATAGTGGAACTTAGAACGGGCTATCATAATTGGATGCTTTACATAATTTGGTGTTTATTGTTGTTGACCGTTGAGCAGTCCCCTCGTTCGAAGCCAACCCTGGGAGCAGCAGCCCTATCGCGGCGAAACTTAATTGAACGCTTCATAATTGGCTATCATAATTGAACGCTTATACAACATTTCGTTTCTGTGTTGTTGACTGTTGAGGAGTCCCCTCGTTGGAAGCCAACCCAGGGTGCATCAGCCCTGTCGCGGTAAAACTTAGAACGGCCTATCGTAATTGAATGCGTATACAAAATTTCGTTTCTGTGCTGTTGACCGTTTAAGAAGCCTTCGTCGGGAGCCAACCCTGGGTGAACCCCAGGGCTGGCTCCCGACGGTTTAGAACCGGGCTTTTTATAACTGAATGCGAATAAAAAATCGTGTGTCTGTTTTATTGCCCGTGGACAAGTATCCTCGTCGGAGACGATCCTGTTTGTAGACTCAGGTCATGCTCACCATAAAAATGCATTGTTGTCGGAACTGAATCAATATGTCAAATTTCAACTTCATGGGATTAGAGGAAGTGGTTCTAATTCAGCTTGCGAGATTTGATCTAAACAAACTATTTATTTATTTATTTAAAAATAAAATACTATAAAACATTGATTTTGCTTATAAAACTAACAGGAACCGAACCGTATTTATGTCATAACATTTAGTAGACTATTAGATAAAATTTGAGTCATATGTGCTTTTAGACCTTATACCTTCTATTTTAATTACACGGTGTGATGTTTAAGGAGGTTCCCACAAAAAAATCTGAATTTAAAAATCATTGAGGCGGTAAATCTTTAAAATTAATCTGTGGCGGTAAATTAAAAATGTCTGAAGGAACCTTTTTTATAAAAATAAATCCCCTCTACTTAATTCATGGAAAAACCACACTGATAACTATATCCATTGATAATCTAATCAAAAAAGATGAGTACAATACCCACTTAATCGAATTTCGGTAAATGAACCGCAATAAAATACGCATCATTAAAGTTCGTAGCTTTAGAAAAACGTGGATATACCTGTTACAGCCAGTGGAGGAAATTTTATCTGGGTAATCGACCGACACAGGTTATTAGTATTTTATAAGGTCTTGCTTCTTTATATATTGACAATTTAGATATCGTCTCGTTTGTCGGAGACTCGGAGTGTCAGTCGTATGCCAAGTTCTATGAACTCGAAAATGTCTGTCACAAATCGTGTAGGAATATTTCGGAGTATAATTATAAGAATACAGTGTTCCCATTAGTAGTAGCAAATAAGTTGGAGCACTGTATATAGGTATATGAATGGCATTAGCATTGTTTACGTTAAAGAAGAAATGGCAACTGGGACATTTGCAGCCTGGGAGTATCGAGTTAGCATAGCAGGCGTCGTTCTGTGTTATACAGCTAGTTGTAATTTCTTGTTAATTTTCTTCTTGGAATGTTGCTTCCTATTGGCGAATATCGTTTTGTTTTCAGTCTGGTTGCGATGAATCTAAACATATTTTTTATACATAGTAATTTACTGTATTTTTAATTGATCTAGTCTCTTCAACTTTACAAAGAATTTAAATATATCCTTTCCATATATTTTTAACTGGAATTTGGATATTTTGGTGTCTTTGTTGTTTTCGTTACAGATGTTTTATATTAGTAATAAAATAAAAAATAAATCTTTATTTCCACATTAAAAAAATCAAATACAAAATAGCGAGCTTTTTGGTACGTGAAAATATCTTACAACTAACCTTGTCATACAGTATATTATTAAACAAATAAGCTATTCTGCGTAAAATAGAAGCTACTATATTTAAAACTGAGAATTCCTGAGGAGAAGAAATTGGGAGATGAAGTAGACCAAAAGTCAGGCGAGTAAATGATTCTAAGGACAGCGAGTTTCGTATTTTTTTCTGGGAGTTCGTTATAGAGTCTTGCATCATGGAATCAGAAAGAGTAGGGATAGAAATCGGTATTATGACGTGGAATTTTAACTAAATTATCAGAGGCTGACCTAAGTACGAGACAGTGGAAACTTAATGGTTCGGAAGCTCGTGGATATAGGATGGCATGGAATGAAATAGTGTTGATATATATAATATTGGTCACGATATCTTCAGTGAATGTTATATCGGTACAACCACATTTCAAAGGCTTCAGATTTAGGTTGTAGATTGATTATCATATTATAATTTCAGTTATCAGAAATATTGTTTGTTACTTCTTATTTAATGACGAACTAGTACATGTTAATGACGAAATGGAAAAGATATCTGATCATCATACGGCCACTCGCACTTAGTCCTAACTCTAAATCCATTATGGGTTCCCCCACCTACATATCTATTGACCACCAGTCCATACTATAAATCTTGCTACTAGTTCACCTCAGGGACCAGTCGCCAAGAATCCACCACGGATGGAAGATAAATAAATGAGCCGAATGAACAATAATCGCTTGCTACGTAAACTTCTTTGGCGAGACCGTCCGACAGAATGGAGAATTCAGCGATCGGCACCGAAGAAAACCTGGCTAAATACTCGTAACATCAAAGACGACCGAATCAACGATTATCGGCTAGGGATGCTAGAGACGTGGCAAAAAATCGTCAAGAATGGAAGCGAATCGAAAATGGAGTACGAGATCCAACGACACCGACAGCAGCGTATTGGCTGCGAGGGCGACTCCCTCCCCAATCGCCGGATACGGAATAAATAATAATAATAATAATAAATGAGCCATAGCAGTCTCATATGTGCATATTAGTTTCTGTAGTATTATAGCCAAAGCCGGACAAAATAATATGATACATACAACATGCTCAGTCGATTGAAGGCTGTGAGTAACCACCTCAGTTTTATACTTTTCCTGTACGTTTGGAATAAGTTATATTTATTATTTCTTTATTTAAGAATTAAACAAAGAATTGGCTTTCGACATACCCAATTTTATGTAATTAAGTTGATGAAGTCATAAATGTATAGTTTTAAAACTAACTTTGTCATGTCTTTTTTATAAATCATCATTCTTGACGTTGAAAAGAAGAAGCTTTCAAACGTCGCAATTTTTCGCATTTTTTTTTTAACAAATTTATAATATTAATTGAGCCCGATTGCGTTTCTTCGTGAAATCAAATCGGAATTAGCTTATGCGAGCATTAGAGCGGAATATGAAATGAATGATTATTCACTTTTCCAGCATAAAACTACCAATTGAAAATAAAACGGCGTAATATACCATCGGACGAAATGTTCTCAAACTGATTCAGACGGTTTTAATGTTCGGCAGGCTACATTTTTCGAGGGAATGATAGAAGAGTTCATTTTATATTTCGCTCTAAAGGACTGCTCTGTCTCGTTCCCATGAATCATACTTCGATATTAGTTCACAAAGAAAGGCAATTGAGCCCAATATATTACAAGCGAATAGGACATGAGAAAACTTAGCCTAGAAAACTTTGACTTCTATTCCGCAACTCCTGGACATGGGGTCATCGACTATCCGTATTATGTTCATATTTTTGTGTGATCCCTTATGGTAACGGTATTGGACTATCCCTGGAGAGTATCAAGCAGTAATTTGTTATATATTCTGTTTTCATGTGTCATTTATGTCATTTAATTAGAAATATACTATTCCATTTAATTGAAAATAATAAAGCAAGTCATTAAAAAGCAAGAACTCCATCTCTTTCAGAGATTCTCAATTATTGAAAAAAATATATATTGGCGACGTAGCTTCTAATTTCATTCATTTATTTAAAAAAAAATGATCTCCCATTTATTCCCATTTCTCTGATTAAAAAGACGCTCTAAATTTTATAAAAATAAAAAACAAGTGCTATTTATATATAACTATTTGCAAATAGATGCCAAAACCGGTGGATATTCCATAGAATTTGTATTCGCGGCTATTCACAGCACGTAACTACTTTCAAATTAAACTCACAGATTCCACAATGTTAGTTTTCCCGAAATCTTCAAATACAAAAACATATTTTAAATTTGGCGGAAATCCCATCTGTGAATTTTCAATTTCGCGACGTGACTCTTAACTCCTCTTTTTTGTTCACGATCGAAAAATTAATTTATAAAGAAATTGATTTCTTTGTTTTGAAAATGTCCCACAGTCAAATAACGCGCCTGCCCAGTCGCCTAAAAGACCAACACCCCGATTCTTTTAATCAATCCTCCGGCCTCGCCTCGCGTACACCACTACCTTCTTCCTCCTCTTGCTGCACCTCCACACCCCCAAAACATCGTAAATTGCACTGATTGTGAAATCTGCATTCTGTGTGCCCTTGCTGAGTTGGCCACGAAGACCCATTCTGTTCAACACCCATCCGGCGGCCTCCACGCATGAAGTGTGAGCCCGGGTAGGACTCTGGCCTTAGGGCTAGTTTCCCCTAGGAATCAACCTTCTGGCGCTCCTGGACGGTCTGCGCACCGTGCGGCGTGAGCCAATCGACTGTGCACTCTGACTAACAGTCGGGGGAGTCTAGAAGCAGTACTGTTTCCTATAGAGTGGGGGTGGTTGCGGACCTTACGGCGACTGCTCTTGAAACGACCATCGGCTACCCGATCCCGGGTGAACAGCCGGGCAAAGGATGCCGTGGTCCGCGATAGATTCGGTGTACACCGTTTCACCGCTTCGTAAGGGAGAGAACCGCACAAGCGACCTCGAACTCGTAACCAATCGAGATACCGGAGTAATCTGGTCGCAATTGGAAGCAAGGGCGTGAGTGTAAGCCCGCTGGGTAACACTACTGGCTATCTCGCGGTTACTGGCGTCTTGCGGGCATGTGGCGGAGCTTGGCGGTGGATTGTTTTGTCCAAGTCTTCTGCGTTAACTTCACGGGAGAGAGAACGACGAATCGTTAAAACTTCCTGAGGTGGCGAGTTCGCCCGTTGTAGTTGGCAACTCTATATATCTGCATTATATAATGTTAGATTTTTGACTTCCGTATCTGTTACTTTCAGAGTTTTTGTTACAACACCACTACGCATTTACATCTTATTACATAATCTGCTTGTCCAAAGCCTGAATGAGAACTTTCAATCTTGCTCTCTTCTTTCAGCGCCGCCTCCTTTTGACGATGTGTCCGCTCAGAGCCTTATTTAAAAATTTTCACCTCTATTCTCCCTCAAGACATTCTCTCATATAAAAAGAAACATGTTCCATCACTTCTAATATTTCCTATTTAATAAAAAGACACAGAAATCACAGTAGGAATTAGTACGAAATCGACCAGTAACAAAGTAACAAGTCTATTTTCAAATAATATTTTTGTGTATTATCATATTAATTATTATTTTAGTAAAATTGAAAACACGTGTCAGATAATATTTAATTAATTCATATCAATTTATTTTGGTGACCTGTTTGATCGGACAAACCGGTCTTGTTAAAAACGCGTGTTATTCTTTTATTTTTTAAATATAGATACCTCGTACTCTTCTTTTTCTTTTTAGGGCGTAATTCCTGTAGTAGTACGTTTATTAGCCAGGGCATAATTCCTCCAGTGCTACATTTGTCAAGGAAGCGTATGGTTTGTCTGCCTGACTCTCTTAGATAGAATTTTAAATTCAGTGAATAATAAATTAAACAACCTAAAGCTAACAATGGATATGTGGTTGAGGAATTAGGGTGTGGGATAGCAGATATTCGTCTTTTCTTAGTCTCTTTCGATATCGTCCTCTATTTTTTTAAGCGACGCTATCCTCTAATCCACTTTCTTTCATGTCATAGATTGCTACAGCTATCTTAGTTATAGCTATCGCTATCGCTATAGCTATAGCTATCTATAGTTTTTCCTTAGCCTTTTCCAGATTCCCATCTATACGCCTTGTAGTCCATGTCATATTTCAGTGGATTATTCCAGGTATATATTTTTCTACTCTTTATTGTGAAATTTCACGATGGGCGGGTTTATTGGTATACGACAATCTCTTATAACCAACCGTACTATGAAGTGTATATGTATATGTATGTCTGCGTCTTGTTATTGCATTTCATCGACAGAGTTGAAAATGCAACTATGCCTCGGTTGCGATGGGTATGTGCAATGTTTTTATCGTGGTTGGCAGCGTGCAATATGATGGCGTATGATTGGAAAAGTAAAATTACTATGTCGAGGTATTAGTGTGACATTGGCGGTTTGATCATAATATGTCGGTCATATCATTTTTGGAAAGTACCATTTTAATACCGCGGAAATACAACAATATACTAAAAATTACTACTTTTGCTATCATAGTCACTTGACACAATCACTATCGGGTGGGAACGGGAGTGAACGGGGGTAGGGGGGTCGGGGGTGTGGGGGTGAGTTGTTTGTTGCAAGGGCGGTTGTCTGCTTGCCGTGAAAGTCTTGGGGCGACACAACCGTTTTTTTCGCTCTTGGGCATTTGATCTCCTCTTTGAGATATTGCCCTATAGTATACGATAATTTTACTATGTATTGTGCCGGGAGAAACGGTCGAACTCACGAGCCGTTAGCGTGTTACTTACTACGTCATCGGCGTCAGTCTGCTGCCTATCAGCGATCGCCGCAAAAGGCCGTAAAATGTTGCCTCGGTTGCGAAGAGTATGTGCAATGTTTTTATCGTGGTTGGCAGCGTGCAATTTGATGGCGTATGATTGGAAAAGTAAAATTACTATGTCGAGGTATTAGTGTGACATTGGCGGTTTGATCATAATATGTCGGTCAAATTCTTCGGTATGATATATCATCGATTTTCTATCTCTTGTAGAGAAAATGAGTTAAAACCTAGTAGGTAGTTATTATCAGTTTAGCTACAGAACTTACTAACTAACAAAGTTTTTTTTTCTGCGTTCATTTTTCAAAGTTCATTGTTACAGTATTCACAGAACACATACGGTAAAGTTGATGTGTCTATACACGAAGGTTAGTTCTATGTCGTTCTGATGAATGTTCTTAACTATCGGTCGTTTACCTTTATATTGTTTAGCTTCGACAATCGGTCGTCGTTGCAATTGCTTCAACAATGAATGGATTCCAGGTGTCTAATAAAAAAATGAGTACCAAAATACATTTAGTGTATTTAGTGTTTGAATATCATTGTTCTGATTTAAAAAAAAGTCTTTATCCCCTATGACTTTATTGCTAAAAGTGTGTAATATTAGAAAAACATTTATGCACTCATTATACCTATATTTTTTTCGGTTTTTGTCTATGTTGCCTAGAAAGATAATTTTCAGATATTTTTTAATAACAAAGGCCTAAATAATAAAAGGAAAAATACACGATCTCCAACTTTAATAAAAAACAAAGTTCAATGTTTTTTTTTTTTTTTTGTCAGTGACATATACTGAGTTACCCCTTGAAATTGATACACTTATTGACGATACATCGTGTACGTATGTAAACTATCTAAATTATGCCTAGTATGTTCCTCATTATTATTTTTAAAATTCAAAATGGTTTTTCTGTCCAGTACATTTAATCAATATGAATAAAATTTGTGGTGCAAAATGCACTTACGCTTATTTGTACATGTGATGCGTCATACTCTATGGAAGCCATAACTACTTTTAACTAATCCCAGCAGGGTTCATGCTATCGACCTAAAGTGTCGAATAGTGTTTGAACAACATTTAGTGACATTCTTTATGGTTCCAACTCCTTCACAGTCAGGCATATGTTAAATAGCCAACCATTAGCCAAAAAAGTTAATGTCGCTGCTTATTAATGTACCCTTAAGAGGCCGTATACGAAATTTTGCGCATTTCGTGAATTTACGTAATTTTGCAGACGTGAATTTAAGGTTAAAATACTGTATTTCTATAAGTTTTATTGCACAACATAAAAGATCATTTATATTATTGTCTAATGAGTGAGCTACTTTTTTGAAAATTATTATAGAATTTTGATTAATTGACCTTAAACCGGCGACTGTTTGTGAATTTTTGCTGTAAGAGGTTTAGAATATAACATATTTACGAATCGTTTTGACATCTAAACGGTATGAAAAAATTACAATGTATTGTTGTGAAAGTACTCTATATAATAAGTGAAGCACTTTTTACTACTTTCATATAAAATTGTTGATAAAAAAATATTTAACTTTGTCAAATTTTTTAGAAAATGGGCGAAGAAATGCTTTTGATTTTGGCCTTTTAGAACTCTCGTTCATAAAATAAAAACAACAGAAATAAACTTTAGTTCAATATCAATCCATTTTCTCTAAAAAAAAATGCAAAACATTAATGAAAATTGGCAATAAAGTCTTTTAAAACAATCTAATTCTCGCGTTATGATACTCGCCTATGATACGATTCACGCCTCAAGTCAGCTAGTCCCCGCCGAGCGCTTCCAAAGGGTGGACATATCTCCTTGGCTCCGAAAATCCTACCTGCCTATAGTTATATTATACCATTGATTATAGAGGTATCACGGCCCACATCGATTTCGTACACGGCCTCTTAAAACCAGAACAGAAATCCCTAAAACCTTTCTACGCAGAAACCGTTTCCATAGATAATGCAAGTATGATCACTGTTCTTCGATGTAATACTTTAAATGATTAAATTATTAGTTATGTATTATATCCTGGATTTATGTATTATATTCTGATTCATTTGTATACCCACAAGTTACCTTTTGACATGTATTTAAAAGATTTTCATTAACTCATTAAGAAATTGAACAAATTCAGAACTATCGTTCTCTTTCTTTCATGATATCGTTCGTCTAATATTTGTTCAATAAATGTTGAATATTTGTTATTTGTTCATATGTATAGCGAATCCAGGAAATTCATTAAATGCAGAGGCCGTATACTATAATTATGAACGAGACTACTTTTAGCAGCACATCCTGTCCGGCCAAAAGAGGAGGTAAGGAGCTCGTTGGGGACGGTTTTAGTGTGAGTATTTCCCATCCACAGAAACCGGAATAACCAATTTTAAAAGGCAAAACTTTAAATTAGCAAACCCGATAAAAAATGATATAAAACCATCCAATTTCAGTTAAGAATAGACGAATTCTCTAAATGATATATATGTTATGAGTATCAAGATTAACAGAGAGTTTTAAACTTGGACATTACCCAAAAGTATTAATAAATTGTGTTTTTGAAGATCCAATTTTTTTTATAACTAACCATATGCATGAAGGAATTGGCTTATATCATAATAATAGTGAAGGCTTTTTTTGCTCTTTATTAAGATATTTTACAAAGATGTAATTATTTGTAAAGCTATTTATAAATCTGTAATTCCGAGTTAGCGAAATGCCTCGAATATTAAATTAAATATAGTTATAATGCTGATATCGACAAATCGCAAACTTGTAAGAGAATTAACGTGATGGTTTTCGTGATAGACTTGATGGGACGTGATAGACGTGTTGATTTTCCATATCAGATTTTTACATTAGAATCAAATATGATAATTTTTGGCATTAAAGGGGCTATTTTAATCTTTCAAGTTTACAGAAATTCAGAGTTTAGCTTTTGGCTAGTTTTCAAAAATGGTTAGTTAGTGTCCCTCTTGTCCCGTTAGCATTGCAGCGACGAGGATATTTGAAACTGAAAGTATGTTTTCATGATCAGAGGTAGATTGTCTTCAGAAGGAGCCTTCACAGTAAAAAGGAATGTAGATATGGTCACATCTTCATTGCGACTAAGATCAATGTCGACACTTAGCCTAATTATTAATGTCGATGCTGCAATTTAGATATTGAAATTTTTGATGCAGCGAATATAAATCTATATTCTGTAAATCTATTATATGTAGTATATTGGTACTAATTGCTGTAAAAAATGTATTTACAAGTAGTAGGGTACGCACTGTATAAAATTCTTTTTCTTTGCCGTTTGTATAATATGGAATGTATCTCCGTTACAGTCTTATCTGCTAGCACGCTCATCGAAAGTCAGACGTATGCAACATTTTTAGTAGGTACATACGTATTCCATCTCTCGACCTAATAACCTTTATTATGCTACTCCTTCTATTTATTAGATGAGAAAACTGGGCGTGAAGCAACATGCGGTAAACGATTCAAACCACATCCGGCGAATTATTCCTAATAAATTCCCATAATATTATCTCGATAGTGACGGATAAAATGAGCGCGCGGTCGACACGACATACGAGTTTTTGTGGGTGTGGTGTGACCCCCGCGAGAGAGTGCGAGAACAGGAAACAAGAGGGACGACATGAGACGGCGCCAGATAGTGCCGAAGAAAAATCTTAGATGGGACTTTCGTATTGCACGCTCAATACCGCTTTCTGGTTGGTACGTAGATAGCAAGCGTAGTCTATTGTTTAATCAAAAATAAAGTAAAATCCTCAAAAAATCACAGGTCGTTTTTTCTGTGAAATTTCACAGCGGACGGGTTTATTATCTTACGACAATTACAACTAACCATGCTATGAGGTGTTTGTGTAGTAGTGTCCGTGTAATATGTATGTCTTGTTATTGTACTCAATCCACAGAATTAAAATGCAATTCCGTTAATTTTATAATAATGGAAAATGGTGACCCAGCAAGGGTAACAGAAAATGGTGACCAAAATCGAACCTGGACCCATACAGTGTAAGAACAGACTAGGGGAGAGCAGGTAGGCTTCGTACACGGGGAGCATTTGTACAGTGGAAAAATCTACGCCCGTATGAGCGCGAGTCACGCACACTAACGCGAACATGTCAATGTATTAGATAGCGTAGATTTATTCACTGTACGAATGCTCCCCGCGTACGAAGCCTACCTGCTCTTCCCTACCTAATGTCATATTTTGCACTGCTGAAAAATAAACCTTGATTACTTACCAAAGCTTTAGGAAGAAGCAAGGATGTGGTACCGATGGAATTAGAAAAATAAATTAAAGCGCCCCAAAGTTCTTGAGTCGCACCTAGCCTAATACAAAAGAAATTTATTCATAATATCTTGTAAACACACATCAAATAATAGATACAAAAGTTAGATACAATCGCTGATTCTAAAACAAAAACAAATCGAGAAACTATCGTCTTTAAAAAGATTTTTATTTGTTAACTGTCGACTAAGAAACACATTTTCTTATTTTTGTAAGCAATTCTAAGTAGCATACCAGAAGTGATGCTTGATTATGCCTAAGCTTAGGCTTTTCTTTCTTTATATTTGACAATGGCGCCAGCGCGTCGTTTATGCGTTTGTTCAAAGAAAACAAAATGCTCGCCTTCTATTCAAATTAAGCCATACATAAATGTCGTTAACATGGGCGACCGGGGCAGTGTCTGGAGTGTCAGTCACTCTTTAAGGTACTATGACCCGAGCCAAATACCTAGCCACGCGTCTTGCTACTCTTTCACTCTATCTCAAGTAACCTATTGTGGCATTTGTTTATTTTTGCCAATCACAACAGGACGAACCCTTCACACCAGGGAGTTATAACGGCATCATGTCGTTCTGTCTCCCATGGAGTGAGCGTATAAGACTTTTATGGACAAAACAATCCACAGTCTAAAAACAATCTACAGTCTAAGAATAATCTACAGTCTAACTACACCGCCCGACCCGTAAAGTACAACGCCTTACAGCGAGTCACTGGGAAGAGGAGCCAGTTGGCGAACCTCGCTCCCTTACTAGCAGATTTGGGCGGATTTCTCCAACCTCCCGTCTGGTCCCAAATTCGAAATCGATTGCGCGGCCTCTACGTGATGTTAGCAGTAATTCAGTTCAAATTTATCGCGGACTGTGGCACCTTTTGCCCTTCAATTTCACATGGTGGCTGACATCAGGTCAACAACTACTCCCGCTGCTTAGGAAACAGACTCCCCAGGTTAATCGCCGGAGTGCACAGTCACTTAAACCGCCCAGTTCAACCCCGGGTTTTCCTCCAGATCGAACCTAAGTTCCCACCGGCCCACCACCTTTTAGTCGCATGAAGCATTCACAGGCATATCCAGGTTAGTCCCTCCTCCAGGAGGCTACCGGATGTCGGAACCGTGACTTGGACAGACATTAAAAACACAAGTAGATCATCAGGTCCAGGCCGCACGCTCCCATTAGGTCCCACTTTCGTCTGACGGAATTTTAAAAAAATAAGTATTTTTCTACGTTGTGTGTAATGCCGCTTTAGCTTGAGGATTTACTGCCCTCGCGGAACCAAATCTCCATGGCTATCCATATGACGTCAAAGATTCAAGCTATATCCAATGTAAAGTAATCGAGGTTATTTCCTCGTTTCCTTATCCTGCCAGTGCGATGGTGCGTGGCGTGGGAAGCCACTAATGAATGTACATATATACAGCGAACGCAAACCTATAAAACAGACACAAGCTGTTTTTGATTGATATCAAACAGGAAGCATTTAATTGATACTGCTTGTCCAGCTTAGCAGAAACCTGTATAGTGAGACGTCTATGTCTATGCTATGTCTACAAGAATAGCAGTTTTTCCTGGACAATCGAGGACATAAGTATAATAAATAAAGTGTTTAATATCATATTTGGTGTGTAAGAGATTTTTTATTAATGATGCCAATTTTGTACGAAGACTAACTTGTGTGGGTACCAGCTTAGTTATTGAAATGACACTTAATGATGATAATGATACATTCAGATTTGTAGATATTGATAGATATAGGTAATTATTGCGTATCGTAGGCCGTGAGGTGAAACCCGGACTCAATTTAAAAGAGACGTGGTCCGAGGTGAGATATAACGAGAAGTATTACGAAAGCCTTCAAATTATGAGAAACTGTAGTAGAGGCTGCGTTACGAAGGCTCTTGGTTACGTTGACTTGGCGCCAACGAGCCGATCCAAGGTAGCTCCGACGATTCACTCTGTAAACGTGTCGATTTCTTTATCTAAAAGCTGTAAGTGGGTACAAGTAGTCGTGAAACTAGTGAAGATCGTGACTTTGATATAGACGAAGAGATATTTATCGAGTGTTTTGTAAGACCAGAAGCTCGAAAGATTTCAAAAATAATGGTTTATATAAGGGCTTGCCATCATGCTTAGCCAGGAGCCTACCAGATCGAAATAACCTGTTAAGAGAGTATGTCTCTATAGTGTGTACAGACGAAATTGGACATTGTAAGTATACTGACTTATTTATGCATTTACTTATTAACTCGTATTTGTTCAAGTAATCAACACATTGACAAATCTTATTTCAAATTATTTTATTGAGTTCAAATTATGAGTAGATTCAATATACAAAAGTCTTAACCTAACTAGGCTGCGGACTGTTCCAAGGTAGACAGTTTATTTTAATTATCTTGGGGAATCTATTATATAATATTATATTTATAAAAATAAACAAAAAAATAAAATACCCCAACTTTCGTACTGGTATATTCTGCCAGTTTTGGTGAGTCTGTTGTCTCTCCCTGTTTTTTATATCTTTAGGCTGCCGTGGCTTTTAATTCATTGCAGATTGGTTCTGTACCTATCATTGGTCGCGGAACCTTTTTTTTAACCAACGGGTCGGCTTTTTCATTCCCATTGATTGGGTAGATGTATTTTGCTATAGCTTCTTTCCCTCTTTAACAAGTGACGTTGTTTATCTAACGTTGTTGTTTAACTCTACTTGTTTATCTTCTCCAATTAAATTATGACCTTTAGGTTCTTTTTTAGTTTACTCTCGGTGCAGCCTCCAGTTAACCGATTTTGACTAAACGGTCAGTAGTCTCGTTTGATCAAACACTCTTTTTCTTGCTTCTCTAAGCCTAAAGCCTTTTTGATAGGCAGGAAGCTCTACTGCCTAGGACAAAGGAGGATGCTTTCGTGGTTGTGGGCCCTGGCTGTAAGACCTGTTGTCCAGACTAGTGTCCTCCTATCAAGATCCCGACTCTCTGTTTTGGTTTTCCTTACTTCTCGGTCGAATCCTCTACTCGCCCACTGGATTTAGCGTATTCGGTTCTTTCCTTCTTCGAGCTCGATGCTCGTCCACTTTCCTGGACAAGTCATCCATTTTTCATACCTATCCATCTCTGCAATCCTATAAGTAACATGAAAGAGATGTATTTTCTGGTAGGCCCGCCGATTCTTGAATTAAAGCGCCGCACCTAGACGCAATCATGAACGAGTGTTATGTGTTCAGGGTTTATCTATGTATGTTGTCCGTTTCTTTATTCCACCATAACTTTTAAACTCTTCAACCGATTTAGAAGTGTAAAGTATTGTTAGAATTGTTTAATCATCCCGAGTGTTATAGGGTACCTTAACCGTCCAAATATCAAGTAAGTAGTTGTCTAAATGTCCATATGTCAATAAATTAACATAAATTTATCGTGTTTGGTGTCAAATGAAAGGTCTGATTTAGGTACATTTCGCGTGCGAGACGTTTTTTGCGTGCATGAAAAAAATAGTAGACTTTGAAAGAGCGATTAATGTAGCGGATTCGAATTCCCGCTTATATCGAATATTTTTTGCGGTTCATTTTCCTATGCATATATCGTACTAATTTTTCCGCATATATCGAACCCACTTATATTGAATTCACGCTTATTTCGAACCAATTTTTTGGTCCCTTGGTCCAAATTTTACATAGATCTTGGTAAAATGCCACAACATTCAGATTTTTTTTAAATTTATTTTTATTTTTATTTTATTTCTGGAAACATACAGCGCATACAATTGACATACGTGTGCATAAACATAATGTGAAAAAAAGAAAAACATTACGCCGATAATCGTTTCCTACGAAAGTATTTCCGCATATTACACATTTGAATTTCGGCATATTACACTTAAAAATTAATTGTAAAATAAACTAAGTTCATATTAAATATAAAATTAATATAGAAAACCAATGGGAGAGGTAGGGAATTGGAAGTGATTAGGAAGAAGGAGTTAGACGTTGGTATGTGTATATGTATATAGATATAAATAAAGATAGGTCGTATAGTGGATATATAGATACAGATATTTATTGATTTTTATAGATGTTTATAGATATATAATAAATATTTATAGATATTTATAAATATTTGTAGTAGCTACTGATATGTTGCATGAAATGTATATAACTAAGAACGATAGGTATTAACAAGCTCGTTAGGTGCAATTGATTTTAATAATTCTTTAACGAATTGTGTAGGATAAAATTTTGAATTGTGTATAATAAAAACAAGGGAATAGACAATGCTTACAGAAATTTTCACATTTATAACTGATAAACATGTTTTTATTGAACGTTCAAGTAAAAAAAAAATAAGCCTGACCAGATAGATATCTTTAACTAGAAAATTACAGTAGAATTCACTTGGACACGACAGAAATTGAGTGATGTACTCATCACTTCTTGAAAAAGTCATCAAGAGTTGATTGCTTAAGGTGTTGGGTAGCTGCAGAGATGGTCAGATCCTCTACTTATTCTGAAAATCTCGTAAATTTGCAAGTTCAAATTTATATGAGTTGCAATCAAGAAATATTTTTGAAAATATGTTTGTTGAAAATATGTTTGTTGAAAATATAGTAATTATTGAAAAATCATTTTAAACGTAATATTAAAGTCCTCTATTGAGAGACTGTGAGGCTAGTAGTAGAAAGACATTTATTTCCAAGATCTTTGATTTTTATTCATTTTCTGGCCTTTACAAGCAATAATAGACGTTTCCCGCTTATAACGAATTCCTGCGTATATAGATTTTTTATTCCGACCCCCTAAAATGCGATATAAGCGGGTTTTACTGTATGTCTATATGAATAAATACATAAACCACAAATATTTCATAAAAACAAGCCGTAATAAAATACGTTGTAAATGCAATATCTGTAACGGAAGTCGTGTGTTTTATTCCTTTTAAAATATTTACTTGTTCATAAATGAAAACTAAATCGCGATCGCCTTATAAAGTAGCCAGGAAAGTAGTAGACGAATAAAAAAACCCATTAGTGCGATCCGTGTTCGCGCGCGCCGTTGGCCGTTTCTCGCAAATGGCAACGCGTGCATTATATCCAACGCAGGACGTGGGAGTTTAAAATAAAGGCTCCCCTTAGCGTGGTCGAGGTTCTCAGCTGACTTTTTGTAACGAGAGCGGGCAAACTGACGACGCGACCTACTGGAATGCCGGTTCGGGGAGTTATTGTACACCATGGTGGCAGGCAGGAAGTCAACGAACGACATTTTTGACGCTACTTATGGACGACCTCGCGTGTGAGACGTTTTTTGCGTGCATGAAAAAAGGAGTAGTCTTTGAAAGAGCGATTAATGTAGCGGAGACAGTAGACATGAGTACGGTTGGCTTGATTGATAGTTCCAAATCATTCGATCTGCTACGTGATTAGCATTAATTAGCCGTTAGAGATCGTGAATTCGCGGTGAGTGGCTAGAGACGAATTTACTTAATAAATACATCATTTCGAGCAATCAATTTGTCGTCTTCTTTCATCTATCAACTTGTTTTCCTTCTTTTGTCTGAGATGATCTTTTAATATGACCCAGTCTACATATTTATTATTCCCGCCTCATTTTTCATGAAGATTATCATTCTGCTGGATCTCATTTTGACTATAACCTCTCCTCTATTGTTTTAGCTAGATCAACTATATATCTATTAGTCTATTAGTCAGTACTACTCAAACGTCAGTACTACTCAAAAACAAATGCTACATATTTCGTATGCCCAGATACAGGCTGTTCGGTCTAGTTGGGCATTCGTCTAGAATGAACGTATGGGTTGTGTTCATTTCCTTATTGCTTGTAGAAATAGTTACAAATTATATCTCTACGATCACACTGTTAACTCTATACCAAGTTGTAACAAATAAATAAATAAATAAAATCTTTCGAACCTATTAACTTTGTATGGATTTCTAATATTTTCAGGCTTGGTCCTCGAGTTTTCGTTTTAAATTCGCGCCGATTATTTTGATAATATATTTTCGCACATTATTCCATGCAAGTTTCAAGGTTTATGACTTTTATCACAATTTATTGATCTGCGTGCATTAGGATATTCCCTTACCTATCTAAATTGCGCCAGACATGCTATTAGCTTGATACCGTCTGACTTTGTGTACATACATCTACCTTTATACCTCAGTTTATAGCACTGTATAAAGGCGCAGAGCCGTTCCCTTCAGTCATCGACCTGGCTCGTTAAGTTGAGTAATCTGAAACCACTAGGCTTAAAGCCCGTTGCTATCGGGCCAATATTATTCTTAGTTTAATACTGGTTCAATAAAACAAAACGTTGCAATAAACAAAGTAGGTCTTTATTGTAAAAAATATATACCTAAAAGTTTTATTTAAAAAAAACTATATTTCGGGATTAGAAAATGAACCGATAAATGCGATAACCGGTTAAATTTCTCCAGGTTAACTAGCTACTAAACAGGTTAATTACTTATATCGATAAATAACGTTATTACCGGTTAGTATATGGCAAATCACCCGTTTTAATAATTAATATTTTCTTATTAAATAAAGTAAAATATGTATCCTTATTTCAATTCGAAGCATAATACTGTTATTGTGAATTTCCCATAATCGGTTACCAATAACCGGTTATTTTTTAAATAACAGCCCATTGCTACCGCCAAACGATACACACACGTGCACGCCCAGCCCACGCCACACAGTAAATCACAATAGTGCCGAGCGAGATAGTTAATGTAGGGATAAGCGAGATGAAGCGAGATAGTTACGAAGAAATTTGTAATAGACGAATAATAATGTAAAAATGGAACTGATAACAGTTAATTGATTGTTTACGGTATCACTTTTATCTATTTGATAGAAATGGACTTTAAAAAAACAATTCTCTGATAGATGATATTAGAGCGATATTTTTAATAGTAGTTAGGTACATCCTTAGATTTAAGTTTGAGCACTCACACACACGTGCAGTCATATTGAAGATACGCCCTCACCTTTGGCGTTTTCGATGTAATGTTGCCAATCATCATATTCTTGCAACACGTACAAACGAATAAAAGACTGCATATTTATTTCTCGCATACCTATGCGACAAAAAAATACACGATACGCTTTCGGGACTGTCTTTGAAATGTTCCCAATCGTTATATTATTGCAACTGCATTCAAATTTTTAGCAATTAGAAAATGTTGGCAAAGCTATTATAATTTCTTTACGTTCTACTTATTTACCACACGTGAGAAAGAGACGCACAATGACGTGGCAATGAAACGATATTTTGAAAAAGTACTATAAAATAAGTGTCCTCAGTTAATTAATTATGAATTAACATACTAATGACGTACAGAGTTTCCATGTAAGACACCAATTCTCTTGGTATAATGTTTGTCCCGATCCATGTATGCACAACGCCTTTAACGCACCTACGCTAGGTTACAAGCTTTCAAAATGACGCTCAATTCAAAAGGCTGGTGACTTACTTGTTGATAAACTCGACGAGAAAGGACTGTGAGTTTTCACAAGCTTTTATTTACCTTGCAATGTTTGTTGTTTAAGGTCAAATCTTGCAATCATATATTAGAACCACTTCCTCTTATCCCATAAAGTTGAAATTTTACAGGTTGGTTCAGTTCCGATGACAATGCATTTTTATGGTGAGCATGACCTGATTCTACACCCAGGATCGGATCCCGACGAAGATACTCTTCCACGGTCAACAGCACAGATACACAATTTTGTATATGCATTCAATTGTGATAGCCCGTTCTAAGTTTCCTCACGATAGGGCTGCTGCACACATGGTTGGTCTTCAACGAGGGGATTCCTCAACGGTCAACAGCACAAACACGGAATTATGTATAGCGTTCAATTATGTGAGCCCGTTCTAAGTTCTACTATGGCATGGCTCCTGCACCCAGGGCTGGCTCGGGACTGTCAATTTTAGTAAAAGCTTGTTTTTATTTATTATTAACTTATTAGTAACTAGCTTTGTCAAATAAAATAGGTATGTAGATATTTTTTTTATTATTATTATTATTATTTCTATAACTTTATAACTATATAAATATATCTAACACTAGCTGCGCCCCGCAGTTTCACCCGCGTGGTGATGGAAAATTGTGATAATGATGACAGAAAACTATATATCTTTATAAATTATAGCCTATGTGTTATTCTGATGTGTAAGCTATATTATTGTAAAGTTTCATCAAAATCCATTCAGTAGTTTTTGCGTGAAAGAGTAACAAACATCCATACATACATTCTTACAAACTTTCGCGTTTATAATAGTAGTAGGATATATGTTCTACCTAATTTCATTTAATTACTAGAGTTTTTGTGAAATATTTTATACTTTTAATATTTACGTGTACGAGTTATTAATTAGAATATTGCCGTGTACGAGTAATTAGTTATAGGAATATTAATTATGTAAAATAAAGGATAACTAAATAAATACATTTTTTCTAAATCGAGTTTTGGATTCTGAAAGGAAACCCTGTTTCTCGTTGCATAAGTAGATGGCAATATAATTTGGCGAGGTGTCGATGTGAATATAAGAAAGGCATACAAAGTATGGTTGTTATATATGACATACATAGAAAAACAAGATACACTGATATAGCTTCATTATTAAGTGCATCCCAAAGTTTTGTTGATAAAAGTATTATTTTCCAAAGAATTCTAAAATATATTATTATATCAAACTAAACGTATGTGTGGGTGAGCCTGCTGGTTTTAAAGAATATACTGAAGTGTAGGCGAGTTTAGTTAGTAAACTTTAATTCTTTGAGATTCGGCTTACCATAGATTCGCAGATATAAAAAATTGAAAATTAGAGCATTTTATCGCTTAATTTGGTTCACATACATTTTTTCTAACAGACGAAGAAGGGGTCACAGCCGCACAAAATTTGTAGTAGTACCTAGATAAGCATCCGGTAAAAAAGACACTTTTCGAATTGCGAAAAAGACACTTTTCGAATTACGTTTTCTTTTATCACAGGATATTCACCTTGGTCATGGTGACGTGTCGTATTTGTGCAGCTTAGTTTCCTATCTACTTAATTTTAAAAGACGTTAAATACACATTACCGTCTTTTGACACACCTGTATCTACTGTGATCACCTGAGCAATGACAATTGATACACAAAATGATATATTGCCACATATAGTAGTAGCGCACATCGTAACATTTATGGGACAGGATAGATCACGTCGACAATTTATTTTTCGATCTGTTTGTCAACATTTATGAATGAGGAAAGACGCACTTAGTGGACAGTATCTGACACTTAGTGTACATTAAGTCACACAGAAGTGCCAATATATTTGCTCCGTTAAATAAAGCAAACAAATGGCATGCCTTAGGTTAGGTTATGCAATTTCTTAACGCGGAATAACTTATTTACTTATATGATAGTTAATGTATGTATTTATTAACTATGCACATCCATTAGGCGATTGGACTTGGATCTGAGATACAGTTAATTAAGACTAAGTCCATGTCACATTGCAATACTTAATACATTGTTATCATTCCATGTCATTCCGTGTTTAATGATTCTTTGTATTTTCCTTTTGTTTTGATATTTCTTGATTTTAAGCACGTTATACATTACATTTGGTCGACTAAACATTACAAAATACGCCGTGAACCGATTTGCAAATGACACTTACCTTCTTTGACAATTTTCTGTTTCTTTTTTTTTTTATTAATTTATTTCCACGGAAATTCCTAATTTTTTAACTAAAAATACGTATTGGATTAAAATTAAATTATTCCGTGGCGAACGCGCACATTCATGCAGCTCTCGCCTATCCACACTTATATACACCACAGTATACCAGACAGTAGCTTCTCTTAGAACTGAAGTCGAAGCGAATACGTCACGAGTCTCGCTCAGATATGGCTACAAGATGTCCCGCTACTCGACCCACGCAGATATCCAAACGTTCAAAATTTTCGCCAGCCTTTACCTGTGCGTAATGCTAACCAAAGGCGTTCGTCGGTACGTACCCCTCTGCCCACATTCCTCGCACCCTCTTTCCACACGCCCTGTGGCACGAGAGTAAAGATACTGGTTTGTATACTGTGTACACACACAATACAATACAGCATACCACAGTCTCGGCACAGTATACCATGTGGTCTCGGTATACTGTGATCATACACAACTTCACTTATTCTCAGTCCTAATATGCATTCTTCTTATTAGTACTAATTTTGATTTTATGCTATAATGTGAAGCAATTCCTTAAACTTCGAGATAAATTTATGAACAAAAAAAACGAAACTATTTTTCTAAATAGTTGATAACTGAAGTCAGTTTGGTCATTTAACAAAGATAGTAGATTGATTCATTTGTCAATTTATTGTATAGTGATGCTGTAACTATGCAGTATTGTTGTTAGTCAAGATTTGACGATGAAATTTTATTGTTTCTGTAGTAGTATATGCGACCCGTATTATACGAGTATACAGCTGTCGTATATCAAATACATTAAAGAAAGTCAGTAAATAATTGGCTTGGTGGATAATGGAATGGTTTCTTTTTGATTACTCTAAGCCTTTTGAGCCCTTATTAGGGGATCTAAGATAGTCTTTGCCCCCCTTCCTTTCCCCTTCCCCCCCCCCCCCCCCTGCCCATCATATTTGTCTATAGGAATGACAGATTGTGCTAGTGCAAAGTCAGTTGATTTAGCTTAACATGTTTAGTATGTTCTTGAAAATGTAAATATTTTATTTTTAAATATGCCTCTTTTTCAGTATTTTTACTTTCATCGATGATTGTATCCAACTTCATCGGTATGTCTTCACCGTTAGTAATAGTCCTGTTAATCATGTCGTCATGTTCATATTATTATGGTCAATTATTTGTTACAAATTACTACTCCTTCTCTTTTAGAAAAGCAGAACAAAGGAACCCAGTCGATTCCGTTTTATTGACAATTCGGCGTGTTTTCAGCCACACAAACGCTATTATTTTTGGCTTATAGGTAATCGAAACGACTTGCACTATTGACGTCAGTAAAACAGCAGTAAAACAGCCGTTCATTGCGTACACGTTCTATTTACCATTTATCATTTCGGCGACAGCCGACAGCAGTTCGCAGCCGGAAACCAATAACAATAAAGACTGTTTTTACAGATATAACGCTAGTTTTCGTCCTTATTTTAGATGTTTACGTTTTTTTCTTTGTTATTTTGGCATTGTTTATATAAATTAATTCCGATAACACAAGGAATTCGGTAATTTCGAGACATCTCACAACAGATAATATTTACCATCCCACTTGTTGTCAGGATAATATTAAAGATGTTTATTTAAACTTCGTGTTCGATTCTTCTTTTTCTCCTGGTTCCTAATAAGTTAGTATTTTCTATTGCGAACGCTGAACCTTGTTTTGTTTGTTTTAACCACAAGTAGGTACTGCAGCGACTGCTTAACTGCATAAATCGAGGACATAAAATCTGGAAAAATACCTAATATGCAACGCCATCTCTCGAACGACAATAGGATGTTAATTGAAATGTATCTTTTCTATGTTTTTTGTTTTAACATTTCTTTTTATCGCAATGCCGAACGGATGTTTGTGCTTTCTGAGAAGTGTTCGAAAGAAAAACGATTTGTTTTCGACTGATTATAATCGTATCAGAATTTTACAGTATTGCGATTAACTTAGGTACTATCAGGCATTATGTATATGATTTCTGAATGATATGAAAAAATGATAATGAAAATATTATATCATTTGACGGTCGAGGTTTGTATGGGGAATAATACTATTTTAAAAATATTTATACACCTATATCAATACTATACGAACCGATAAAGACAAGGCAAGGATTCAGGGTTACATGATATCACGTGGACATGGCGAATATGTTTCTGTAAAGAGTCAGTGAACCAAAAACAATATAATTATTATTAAATACAAGTAATGGAATTAAATTGAAATAAAGCTCTGATTTTGAAGTTGTATTCCTACTGTACTATGTACAGTTGGACATCGATAAATTGTTGAAAAATCTCGAAACAATAGAGATGTAGTAGGACTATTGGAGGATACTCGGAGGATATCGAAGGAAAACCCAAACAGAGTCAGTCTAAACGAATCTAAAACGAATATGTTCCTAACATCCTTACCAATTAATTAGGTCTCAAAATGTATTTATTTATTAATTTAATATGGAAACATACAGTTTGAAATAATATACACAATTACAAAATTTGATATATTCTAAAATATAATACCTGTTTTGGATTTCCTGTGAATTACAAATGTATATTTATTTTAATTGAAGTAAATTTTAGTAATTTTGTGCACATTTATTAATACAAAACATAATAAATATGTCTTGAGAATTGTGTGTTTATGTGTATGTTTGCTGGGAGTCACGGAGCCACACGCGCGCGCGTGTGTGTGTGTGTGTGTGCGTATGTCTGTGTGTGTGTGAGAGAGAGAGAGAGAGAGAGCGAGCGTGTGTGTATATGGTGTGAGGGTATGTGTGTGTATATGTGTGAATGTGTGTGTGTATGTATGAACACAAGTATACTGCGGTATGAGTATGAGTATGTGTGTGTGTGTGTGCGTGTATTTATGTGAGTGTATGTATATTGATGTAGTTTAATTGTATATTTATATTATGTTGTATTTATACAGTAGGTACATTATGTTTTAATATGTAGTAAAAAATGTATATGATACAGTGTCCATAATAAATATAGTATAGTAATAGATGATAAAATCTCCATAGTTAATAGAATTGAAATCAGTATCCAATGTCCTAAGGATATAAAAATAATAAAATTGTTTTAATTCACATTGCTTAACAGGATTTTAGACAGTGATTGCTTGTATGCACTAATTGATTCATTGAAAATATTAACGTTTCCAATTTGTTTAATATACAGATCTCAGCAGCGAGTAATAATTCCATTCCTGAATGCAATTATTGCAATGAAGCGAGGAGGTCGGAAGAAGTTATTATTTGTTGTTGTTCTTGATAGAGCATTATTTTTTATTTCTCCCTTTAGATCATTATTTATATTACGCCTATTACGATTCATTTTAAATAGTACAGACACCTCATTTGTCTTGTTCCAATAGCTTTATGTTTTAATGTTTTTGCATCGCACACAAATTTATTCTGAAGGCTCTGAAATCTGGTAATGTGTACCTGGTAGTATCGGGACCATTCAAATGAATAATATATAGCTATATTACTGAGATTTCACTGAAAGGTTTCGGTATTCGAATTATAAATCGTAACATTTTGTAAAATTAAAACCTTTGTTATTACGAAAGATTTGTCAGAAATATGACCAATAAAAGTGTTTGTACCTACGTTGCACCGCCTATAACTCCGTTATACCCGACCCCAGGTAGATATAGCGGAATTATAATATTAGTTATAACACAAAGTGACCCTCAAGTCAAAGAAATGCTTCCACTGGCACGGCAAGTCATAAAAATAGACAAACTACGAGCTTCCGGTATTATTTTAGAGCCAAATAACCATTAGAATTGGTAAAGAAACTCCAAAAATTTAACTCAACAAGTAAATATATCTGTGGTTTATGTGGTTTATGTACTTGTCGCGAGTTTACAACTCCGTTACAACACGGTTATACCGCTTTTACTAAAAAAATGGTTTTACCCTGTCATAGCTACATTTTTATTTATAATGCAGTAATGCTATAACGTTTTATTGGGAAATATTTAGAAGTAGTGACTATCCAGCTTTTTTATCTTTTTATTTAGCTGTTTGAAGTTTCGAAAATTCTTTTTCATATAATTTAGACTTCAACATATCGCGCTCGATCTTGCTATTCACACATGATCGTGCTCGCTCAAGCATGTAATTGGATTTGAAAGCCCTAATGTCATTTAGTACCTACCTAGTTATGTGATATTATACTATGATTATTCCCTTAAATTTATCCTTGACAACGTTCGTCGTCTATGTGATATAGATACCATAAAACCTTTATTATATGACATTACCCTATATTTTTGACATTACAAATAAGATAAAAAAAAGATTTTACCCCGTGAATTTGTAATATCCGACGTTTCGGCGATGTTGCAACCGCTGTTGTCCAGGGTAGACTGACAGTCTACTCTGGACAACGGCGGTTATAACATCGACGAAACGTCGGATGTTACAAACTTCGCGCGGTAAATTCGTTTGTATCTTATTTGCAAATTTTGTTATATATGAAAAGAAATATCTCAGATGATGATTATTAAAATCTATGTTTGGTAAGCCAATCACCTCGTATCTGCACTTCCACGTCTATTTGGGGCTTTTATACGGAAACCTTTTATTTTTATTCTATTTTTACAGTAATCGCATATTTATTTATACAGTTCTTTTGCGTGGAAGCCGTACCTCGACTTTAGTAGATATCGATAAACTGATGCGTCGGATAAATTTATTTAATTATATTATTTTGTTACAGATGACCCGAACGATGGCACCTTTATGATATGCGGCGTCGTCATAGCCATGGCTTTGGTGGGGCTCATCATAGTCCTTTTAGCCCTCACCATAAGGTATGATTTTGCATATTTTATTAGACAGATTTAACAATCAATAACGTATTGCACAAATCACTAGTAAAGCATATTATTATGTATTATTAAGATAGGTAATACCAGAAAGAATATAAGGGCTATCTCACACCAGCGCGATTTCGGAATCACGAATATTTGTATTTGGCATAATTAATTAATTAAACTACCTTTAAAAGTGAAGTGACGAATCATAAAACCCGATTGCTGCCAGTAGTAGGTTTCGAATTATAATAGCTTATATTATTACTTGGTCGTAATATTAGGCCCATCGATACTGATTTACATATTTTAATACTCTACTTTTGAATAATGCTTACTTTCATGAGTTTCAGTTGCCTATGCTAATGTATTTTAAGGAATGTGTCCAAAAACGTAATTTTTACTAATTTAGTATAAAATATTAGTATTAGAATTAGCGTGGATGGTACCAGTTTTAGATATTTGTTTACGTGAAACGGCCTATTTTTTTAAAAAATATTTTTGAAAGGAAATTTAGTATTTGATTACCGCTAAACACGCCTATATAAAAATCTATATCGGAAATTTAGTATTTGATTACCGCTAAACACGCCTATATAAAAAATCTATATTGGTTATTTTTTGGGTTTTTATAATCAATCAGTTATTTTAAAAAAAAACCTTCATTATCAATGTTACTATAAATTGCCAAATAAATTGGCAATTTATCATATCAATAGCCAAATAAATCAGCGCCACCTTGTTTTCGCCGGCGCAGAGAGGTTGCCAAATCATACTATGTAGTTGAGCAATCTGCATAATAGCGTATATAATCAATGATAGTAGCTAAAATGCATTTATTATTTACATACATAATAAAATAATCCAAGGAATATCCATAAACACTAACATCAAAATATAATTTTAAATTTTATCAGTACTGACTACATGGTATTGTATGTATATATTTTTACACGCTTTACACGCTTTTATTAGGTCGTGTATGTAACTATGTAATGGAATCTAAGGTAACTAATTTAACCATCTTCCAAGGATCGTAGCGTCATGAAAATACGAATTCGAAGATTAAAGAACGAATGCGAGAATCAAATACGCCAAGCGACGCCAATTCTCAGATTTATTGATCCCCAAAATCAGATTTATTGATCTATTACACGGATTAGCAGTACAAATCCTTTACGGTTGTTTGATATAACAATAGTGATCTTCTATAATTCTCCCCATAAAAGCAAAAAAAATATTCTGTAGTAAAGTTGAGGATGTTATTACTTTATGCGCTAAGATATAGCATTGATTATATAGCGTATTTGATTGCTGAACGTCTTACTACGATTTGGCAACCAGGATTTAACTACGAAGCGCTACATGTAGATGGCACACATAAATCCAAAAATTGTTTAATCTTCTATTATTATGTTCAATATAGTGACTTTCGTGGTATAACAATATGGCGGCGCACTGTAGATGGCGCTCTAAATACGCATATACGGTATAAAATATTAATATAATAACAAACGAATTTTCGAATCGTAGCTCTCATTATTTTAAGAATATTTAATCTATTTTTAATTTGTTATACAGGTTTCCATACGTAATAATTATGCAATTTAGTGTTCAAATAGACTAATATATTGTTTGTTATATATAAAAAATCTATAGATTGGTTATTTTTTGGGTTTTTATAATCAATCAGTTCTTTTTAAAAAAACCTTCATTATCAATGTTACTATAAATTGCCAAATAAATTGGTATGAGTGTGGCCGTCAATGCTATCAGCGCCACCTTGTTTTCGCCGGCGCAGAGAGGTTGCCAAATCATACTATGTAGTTGAGCAATCTGCATAAAAGCGTATATAATCAATGATAGTAGCTAAAATGCGTTTATTATTTACATACATAATTAAAAAAATCCAAGGAATATCCATAAACACTAACATCAAAATATAATTTTAAATTTTAATCAGTACTGACTACATGGTATTGTATGTATATATTTTTACACGCTTTACACGCTTTTATTAGGTCGTGTATGTAACTATGTAATGGAATCTAAGGTAACTAATTTAACCATCTTCCAAGGATCGTAGCGTCATGAAAATTGGCAGCTGTATGTAGTTCTGATGACAATACAATAATATGGTACTGTCGAACTGATCTGATGATCGAGTCGGAAGATATGAACTGGAACTTCATGATGGAACATCGTATCATAGCTGTGTTTGGACTTGTTAGAAAAGTCTTGGAATGAACTTTGACCACGATTAGGTTTCAAGGTCTGATGATGAAGCCGGAAGATAGGCACTGGCATTCCATGATGGAATATCGTATCATAACCGTGTGTATGTGAATATCGTATCATAGCCCAAAAGCGTGTTTTGAGTGGTTTTTTTTTAACTTTTAATTTATTATCGTTATAAATTGAATAAAATAATAAAAGAAGAAAATTCTTTATAATTCTATTTTTATTTCGATGACAAACAACAAAAATCGACATAATTACTGTCTTCTTTATCGCTGTCTTGATCATGTATTTGTTCATAAATTACAAAACGACGTGATTTACTTCAGTCATGCAAAACGGCGCTCATTCATTCATGTGAAATATCGCATGTGTGCGCCAGCCCATTCGGTTTGAATTCCAGAGTAACGACTTCGCCGATATAGCAGCGGGTACTTTCATCTTTCCATTCCAGTCACGCACTCTTATCTGAGCAGAAGTAGCTCGCAATTTCGTCCCGATAATTGCGGTAAATTAGTGAAATTTCGAGGCATTATTTCGATGTCAATATTGCAATTGTGTCACGCCATTGACTTTGCCTTTGACGTGATTTGAACTCGAATTTTATTGACAAAGGATGAGGAAGTTTGCCCTTATCGCCAAAATCGTGAAAAAAAGGTGAGGTAATTTTAGTAGATATTTAGTGTTGCTTTTTTAACGCTCCGCAAAGAAACGTACAAACGAAACATATTTGTGAGACTTTGTTCTCAGCCGTCTGAATGGATTTATCACACCTTCGATTATCTTAACCAGTTTTAAAAGAGGGCATTTCTGAGACCCATGAGGTACCTGCCATTAAATTATTTCAGTATAGGAACCTTTCTCAGAAATTGAAAAAAAAAAGATATACTACTAGATTCGATCATTGCAATGCTAAATGTGAAAGAAAAAAACATCGGACGCGTAAAATTTCGGGAAGAAATTTACATACAAAAAAAAAAAGTTTTTTTAAACTCAGTTTTTAAGGTTGTTTAAAAATCTATTCTAACCTACCGCCAATTAGGTGTTTATGTATTATTTTAAAAAAACTAACCTAACCTACCGAAATGTATGGGTTTGGCGCTTCTTTGAATGCCTATATCTCGCTTATTTATTGAGACCGAATAAATATTATCGCAGATTCGGAATCAGCGTGGTGAATATAGTCTGGTGACGTTAAAAAATTAACAATCTAGGAGAGGTTCCTATACTGCAACAATACCAAAAAAAGATTTGAATAAGTAAATATATTAAAAAGAAAAAAAAACACGATTGCCGTTACAGAAAATGAAAAAATGTATATATAAATACTTTTATTACGGGTTTTTATGAAATATTTGTGGTTTATGTATTTATCCATATAGATACACTTTCACTTTCATTTGACACTAAACATGATATATTTATGTTAATTTATTGACAATTGGACAGCTAGACAACTACTTACTTGATGTTTGTACAGTTAAGGTACCATATGACACTGGGGAAGACTTAACGATTCTAACAATACTACACACATCTAAATCGGTTCAAGCGTTTAGAAGTTATGGTGGAATAAAGAAACGGAAAACATACATAGATATACCCTGAACACATTACACTCCTTTTTTGTTGGGCAGTCGTGTAAAAAAACTGATAAAGAGTGACTTCATGATTAATAGTAGGTAGTCATTATTTCGAAAAAACCGTTATATTAAAATAAGTAATTTAAAAAAAGTACCAAATAATTTATTCTGTATACTTGTATATGTTGCAAGAACGTATAAAACATTACGGAAATTCGTCTGCAATAGTTAAGACTACCTAACATTTCATAAAATAAATAAAACAATAAGGACATATATTTCAGCGTGATTTCACATTGTTTGACCTCAATTGGAAGTATCTGGTCACAATTGGAAGTAAGGGCGTGAGTGTAGGCCAGCCGGGTAACACTCCTGGCTATCTCGCGGTTAAGGCGTTGGCCTCTTACGGGCTTGTGGCGTAGCTAGATGGTGGACTGTTTTGTTCACAAATCTTCTGCGTTCACTCCAGGGAGATAGAACGACTAATCGTTAAAACTTCCTGAGGTGACGGGCTCGCCTGCTGTAGTCGACAACCCTGGTTGTTTGACCTCAATGAATTATTTTGGCAAATACTTTTACACCGTGGCAAAAGTTGATTTCTCCTTTCATACCGTGAATTTAACAAATTTATATTTTTTTCCTGCGAATATATATTTTTTTTTTGCTTAAGGCTCCCTTCCGAGTTGACGCGACTAAAAATTTAGATATGTTTGCAATGCCACACGCCCGCGCGCTTTCGATATATACATAAATATGTATAGGTATACCGCGGCGACGAGGGAATACGTCCCACCGATGGCAGTGGCCAATTACGACGGACGATTTCGGCGTCGCGCGTCGTCTAATATACTCCATTTGACTTTTCAATTATAATATAATAAATTATCAAATGAATAGTTTTTTATAAAGTAAAAATAAGGTTACAATAATAAAATAACTTAAGATCACTGTGTTATTATTTATATCACTCAAAAATATCTTTAATAAATAGAGAAAAAATAATGTTTAGCCATTTCTGGAAATTATGTAATTTCAAACATTTTTTTCCTTTATTTTTTGTATGGAAGTTCCAGAAACTGTCTTGGTACTATGCAAATAGACCATACGCTGGTGTAAATAGTATTTTTTATTATTGAGAATCATCTTTAGGTTTTTCGAAAACCGAAGACAAATCTCGCTTGTTTTTATTTTTTTGGAAAACAGTAACAGAAAAAAGATACCAATTTCGTTTTGGCGAAATGATAGCTTAAGGACCGGGTTTTTAAAATCCGGCATAATTATATTAAAATTCTTTTTCGTGTTCTCACAACCAGGCCACAAAATTATGCTTCATATAGCTTTTGGCCGCCACGGCCGTACGGCCTCTTAACTACTTTTACTAACCATAAAGTCGCCCTTCATGAGTTTGCTATTTTTTTCTAGAATATATAAATGCATATTTTTTATCTAAACGAAGTTTTTATTAAAAATAGCTGGCACTGTATTAGGCCTCTAACTGACCGAGATAATCGACGGTCAAAACGTTTCTTATCTAACCCGATGAAACACCGGTTTTTTAATATTTTTGTCTCATTGAAATCCTATAGTGGCTATCTCCGAATAAAACTTGGTTCCCAAGAAATCGTTTTTTTTTTTGTATTTTTAATTTCATTTCATTGACACATAAATGCGGGCTATATAAATAAAAAACAAACGTTGAAAAATCTTCTGGTTTAATTGAAACGGACCTTAAAAATGGTCCCAATTTACAAAAATAATTTCTCAGATATATAAAAGCGGATTACGCGGTATATTTTTTTAAACCACATTTTTATCTTTGTAATTGCGCATAAATGTCAGTTTTTCAGTCTGGCTGCAATCAAAAACCATACTCTTTATTTAATAACCTTTTTGATAAAAAAAACATCGTTTTAGCACCTTTATTATGCCCGTTTTTGTTGTATGTTTAAACACTTATAGATTATATCCGATTTTCCTGTACTCATTAGATGTCTAGTCGATTAGATTAAATAAGTATTTACGACGTGTTTTGCTTTAAAGACCTGATACCCAGGTACGATATATGTAACAGTAGTGGTAGTATATACACAGTTTAAAAATATATATTCCGCAGTGAAGATAAACAAGTACAGGTATTTTCTAGGAAACTCGACCGCAATGCATCAAAATCTTTCAGATTTCTGTTATCACTCTAGTAGCTATTGTTCAATTGACAAGGAAAAAAACAAAACAATGCGGTTTTATTAATTCTGGATGTTGAATTTGTATTTTTGAACTAGATTAGATTTAAAGTTTTTTCAATTCTTCTTACCTGTCTGCTTTTCGAGTTTTTTTTTTGTTTTATTCTAATTTTATTATACTTCAACATAACTTTAATCAAAAATAATTACTAGGAGATATAGTATTCTAAATATGATGCCTAATGAGTAAAAAGTTTAGGTTTTTGTTTCAGTTTTTTTTTGTTTTTTTCAATATTTTTTTATTTTATACCATAACATAACTTTAATCAAAATTAATTACTACGAGATATTTATCTACGAGTATTCTAAATATGATGATTAGGCAGTAAAAAGTTTAGGTCAATGGCCAGGTCCGTTTCGTGACAGCCAACAGTCTAGTGGTGTTATCTATATGTATGTAAATCTAATTGTATTCCAAGTTAAGGGCCGGCATAATGTAAACGCGAAAACATCATTTCGTAGTCTTACTTTTCCAGCAATTTAACGAATTAAATAAGTTTAATTTATATGCGTAATGGTTGATCAAGGTGTAAAGTTCATTTTGATTAGGCCTCATTGACAAACTCTTCATACGGTGAAATTAAGGTAGTGAAATTTACGTAGTGAAATTTGGTGAAACAAATCAAAACTTCTTTTACTGGTCTCCCTTTTTTACCCATTTAAAACATTTTTTGTCAAACGTAACCTATTTAATCTCAAAGTTAATAGGTCGAAGTTTTAAACAACTAAAAACGTTTTAAACAATTAATAACCTTTATAATTTACTTTTTTATAATAGAATTCGGTAATATACAGGGATGTTATTTTGAAAATCGCCTTCTAAAATTCCATTTAGCTCTTTTTATCGATATTTAGATATATAAGTTTTTATTGATATACATATAAGATTAATAAATTTTATTACCTGAAATGTTTGATCTTTACCTGCGTATAAAATGTTTAGTTACACCCTATATTTCGATTATACGATTATACGATAATTAACCGTCATCCTTGAAATCGGATGAACTAGTACAAGCAACAAAGCAACTTTCATTAAAATACTCTGTTTTTTTTTTAAATTTTGAGTATTTGATTTTTTTATTTCCGAAAAAATGCGTTGAGTGCAATACGCCATCTAGATGGGTAAAATATCGCAAACATTGTTTATTCGCGATATTTTACTTACCGTTAGATGGCGCAATGGGCTCAACCATTGTTAAACTTTTATTCACAAGTAAAACTGTTCAAATTTGTAAAAAAACTACTTTTTTTTAATGAAAAATTGTTTTTTTTTTGCTCGTAGTGCACCATACTTAAGGATCCCGGTCAATTAAAACTCACCTGTATATCGCCCCATTAAACCAAATATTCTAAACAAATATTCTAAATCGAAACCTAAATGCTAAATTTCGATTTGAAGCTATTCCAGTAAATGTTATCATAATAATATGCGTATCAAGAACCACAACTCGTTTCTATTTCATTTAACTTTATCTCATATCCGGAGATAACATTATATTTTATTCATAAAAAATACTGCGGTAGAAATTTCGTAGAATAGAATCGGTTACATTGACATGTGCGACTTTTTTCCTCATTTTTTTACTTCGGAATCTATAATTATCAGCTTTTAAGGTTGCCGCTAAGACTTTTGGAAAAGAACAAATGTATAAATGCGGAATTCCTGTCTGTGGATATGACCTCGTATTTTATACTCCTACAGTGTTATTTATGTAGATAAACGTGCAAAATCCAGCTTAGTATGTAATTGCTAAAAAAAAAAAAAATCCTGTATTTATTCGATATACAGGGTGAGTTTTCAATTAGTGGCATCCTTGTAGTGAATGAATCAGTACGACAAAATAAAAAAAGTTTTAAAAGAAAAAAAAAACAAAAAATACTTTTTTGTTTTTTTTTTGTATATTTGTAAATCTCATTCATTGAAGAAGAGTTTGACAAGCGTTGAGCGCGCTGCGCCATCTAGCGGTAGGTAAAATATCAATAATAAATAATATAAGCGATATTTCTCCTACCGCTAGATGGTGCTCATAGCTTTTTATACTATTTAAAATTAAAAAAAAACAAATTTGACAAAATATTTTATTTAAAAAAAGAAATATAGATCAGCAGTTGCTTGGCTTGTTGTTCTAATTCATCTACTACAAGCATGTCACTAATTAAAAACTCACCTGTATTATGTCACAGTATACTGTGATTATGTTGTCTCATATAACTAATATTTTTAGGAATGCACCCCACAATGATGCAATATATGAGCCAAAAAAAATCATTCAATTAATGAATGTCAGTTTTTTTTAACAAGGTTATTTGCGATAGTATTTTGCGCAAAGGCCGTTTAACTTACAAATTTAATGTTCTTGATTGGTAGGTATATTTTGCGGGGCGATAAACCGATGATATAAATAGTTATAAAAATGAACCGCCGGTTTTGGCCCGTAATTATTCATCTGAATATAGGAAGATCGTCCGTATCTACGTCTCTATGCCATGTTATCAATTGAATAATTTTGCGACGCATGATTTCAAGGGTATGGGACCACAGAGTATTTATTAATAATGATAGTGACGCTTAAAGACGTCATTCGGGAGCGTCTTTAGAATTAATCAGATATCTAGAAAATCTTGTTTCCAGCGTTTTTACGCGTGGTGGACGATCGTTACTTTCTTGGCCCTTCACCAGACGAGAAGGGCAAGTATAGTGAACGTGCTTCTGTGTTTCTGTGTGTCTGTGCCTGTGTGTGTGTGTGTGTGTGTGTGTGTGTGTGAGGGTGTGTCTATGTGTGTGTGTGTGTGTATATTCCTCCACGATATCGCCCGCTTAATCCGATTATGATGAAATTTGGCAAGCATGGATAATTTGGTCATGGCAAGAGTTGAAAAGGTTGTGTTTTAAATCGGTCCACCAGGGGGCGCCCTAGTCAAATTTCAATCTCAAAATGTTGGACTTACAGACTTGAAATTTTGTACACAGATGCTTTGTTGGGCCAAAATCACATTGTAAATTTTGTAAATGGTTGGGCGGTGTCGACTACAACGGGCGGACCCGTCACCCCAGGCTGGTATAACCATATATAATCGTTCTTTTAGCCGTGGGATGAGCGTAGAAGACTTAGACAATGACAATCCACAATCTAGCTCCGCTAACTAGCCTGCGGGAGACCAACCCTTACCGCCCGGCACCAGGTAGTTAACACAGCGGGCAGACCAAGCGCACTCGGTACCAGATATAGCCAGATTTCTCCGGCCTCCCGACTGGTTATAGGTTTGAAGTCGCTAGCGCGGTCCTCTCCCTTGCGTAGCGGTGATTCATTGTCTATTAAATCTATCGCGGACCACGGCATCATTTTCCCGGCTGTTCACCCGGTATCGGGTCGCCGAATGGTCGTTTTAGGAGCGGCTGTCACACGGCTAACAACCGCCTCCGCTCTATAGGAAACAAAACCGTTTTCAGACGGTTATCTGTCGGGGTGCACAATCGTTTGGCTAACGCCGCACGTTGCGCAAACCGTCCAGGAGTGCCGGAACTACGATTCCCAGGGGAACGGGCCCGCGGGCACAGAGTCCTATCCGGGCTGGCAGCTCTTCTTGGAGGCTGCCGGATGGGTTCGGCCGACCCAAACACATAATGGCTCAACTACACTAGGCCCATTAGCTCCCTATATACAAGCTACATTAATAATATTTAAATTCCGCCGTATATTTTGATCAAATATTAACGCTGAGCCGCCCGAGGCTAGCCGAGAAACGAACTGCGCCGCCCGAGGCCTTTGTGTAAAGGAATCCAAACCGGTTCATTCGCCAGCCGAGAGAGGGCACTCATCGATTTTATTAAAGATATTAAAATATAGTTTTTATAATATTAAAATATCTCAACAGTTTTTGACGGTGTTCTTTATATATACTATACAAATATATATACAAATAATAACCTTTAGGTACATTAACAAATAAATCCTTTAGTTACATATACAATAAGTTCCTTTAGGTACATATACAAATAATCACCACACCGCGTTCGGTCACACTCATTCAAGGTTCAATTTAATAACGGCCACCAACCGTTAGTCGTATTGATCTGACGATATTAATTACAGAGTATACCGCTGCCCTTCAGAGGTACATATTTGCTATAACCACCGGCATAACAGAAATTAAGTAATTTGTTCAGACATTTGCGTGCACGCCTGAAACGATCATTAGCACGGGCACTCATAATGCAATTAGCGCTCGTTCTTCTTCTTCTTCTTCTATGCTTTTCTGTTCTACCTGTGGTTAGTCGGTGAGCCAGCGACAAAAAAGAGCAAGAGCTTCGGAAAAGCTGATACTTTTAGAACACACAGTAGTTTGGCTATAGAATGCCGAGGTACAGTCAGCAGGCCAGATTTTGGGACACCTAGTGCTGGTATACTAGGAAAGGTGTGATTTTAATTAGTACACCCAAAGTGTTTTTAAAAAGCTGAAAATTCATCAGCAGACAGTGGATGCAATAAAGAACTCGAAATATATGATCAGACTGCTTCATAATCGAACCCGTGGCGTCGTTGACTCTTGGACTAGGTCACCGGCAAAATCTGCCGGTGATTGCAAAAGGTTCAACTTTAAAATCCAATAAGTCAAACCTATCCAAATACGCTTTAATACCGTTCGTTGCGACGTAGTCACATATAAAAACACAAAAAAATTTTTTTTTCTAGGCCCCTATAAAATTATAAAACAAAAATCGTCATTTGTTTTATTTTAATTAATTGTATTTTTTCTTCAATAGTAGAAGTCCAAAATGTGCAAACTTTGTTTAATCAAATAGAGCTTATTTAGAAATGTTTAGTAACGCAATTAGGATACCATTACAATTAGTTTGATCAGTATAAATAAATAATAAGGAAATTAAGAAAACAAAATTAAAAAAACACATCAAATTTTATAACTCAAAAACCGGGAAATAATCCTGAATATACATAGCGTTTATTTGATAGGTCATGAGATCTTCTCTTTGCTTTCGTCTAGGAATGGATCACGCTGTACATATACATACATACACATATTTTCATATATAGATAACTCACGAACATACAGATATTTGACCTTAGTTGTAATAGTAACTTACGTTTAGCTGAAAAATATCTATTCATACCTATGTATATGTGTAAATTATTTCTATCGTGGGGTTGATCCCGATCCTATGTAGGTATTTATTTCCCATTCTCCTTCGTATTATAATTGAACAACTTTTATTTTTCTGTTTAGCTCCTTATCATACAGATTGAATCTTAGGGGCTGTCTAGATGATCAAGCATGCTTGACAAGCATCGCGTCGCGGGCTGGGAGGGGTTCGTCAACCGCAGGAAATATGCAAATATTTTTTTTTATATTTACCGAAAATGCCTAATTTTGTAGTTTTTACCAGAGAGTAACATCAATTAGACATAATTGATCGATGAATGACGTGACGTGACTCCCTGGTATAAACTACAAAATTAGGCATTTTTGTAAATATTTCCTGCCATTGACGATCCCCTCCCAGCCCGCGACGCGATGCTTGTCAAACATGCTTGATCGTCTAGAGAGCCCCTTAGGATACTGGTTTGATTTTGCTTATTCTCATGCGTATTTAGAGGTTCGTATCACAGGAATAAATCTGAATCGTGTAATGGAAGGGTAATTTAGGACCGTGTCTTTTCTAAGCACGCATTATTCTAGATTTGTAAGATTTTTTTTTTGTAGTATTTTCCAATATCCACTTTCTCAATCTTTGAAACCGTGGTAAAAGTACTGTTGGCCCAGTCTTCTTAGGGTTCATCATTGTTTCTTCAGGGCTTTTAAATCGTATGCCTTAGTTTATCTTGAATTTTCGGAAACAAAAAGAGATCGCATGGGGCTGGGTCCGGACTGTATTGAGGACTTCTAAAACGAATCATGTGTAGATCTTATCTTCTAAATCTCAACGTGTGTACAAAGTATATACGATGTTTACTCCGTAAACCGGATATTAGGCGGATACCGAATATGTAACATATTACCGTATTC
Organism: Micropterix aruncella; assembly: GCA_944548615.1. Taxonomy (NCBI): domain Eukaryota; kingdom Metazoa; phylum Arthropoda; class Insecta; order Lepidoptera; family Micropterigidae; genus Micropterix; species Micropterix aruncella. The sequence goes on along the minus strand of OX155955.1, from coordinate 31,831,155 downwards.
CGGTTTAACTGAATACTATTCAGTATTCAGCTAATGTCGATCTTATACTATACTATGCTTTCTATCGACCGTCCAGATGATCTGACATCTTAATGTCTATGATTTGAATTCGCGCACACCGGTCGCCATTTCAAACCGCGTCATTTTGTCAATGGGCGAAATTTGGGTCGTAGCGCCAAATAGAGATTTATTTAATAAACGCCGCGTCCCGCGTAACGGTTTAAGTTTGTTTTTTTTTAATATATTCAGTCATCCGTATGCGCGCGCAACGGCGCTATTGTTTGGGAAGCACGTAGTCTGTCATACCACACGATGTGGTCATACTGCCCAGTGGCGTAGCTACCGCTTGGTTATCTACCACTCCGCCCGCGCGTCAAAAAGTCCAACAGCATGGGATTTGGAGAGTATAGCCTCGAGACTAAAATTGTCGAATATTAAAAAAAGTTAGGTAGTATCGCTACACTACCGTAGACTTTTTTGCTTGAAAATTCTTTCGTGCACAACGTTTCAGCACAACTGTTCTCTCGATGACTTATTTTTTTTCTGCTCAGCTTACATTTTAGAATGCCTCAAGATCTACACGACGACGTAAAAATCATTTTTGTAGTAACCCTTTCCGTTTCGGAATTATGATTAATTCTTTGGTCGCGCGGAGTGAATTTCGAAACTCCTATCCGACCCCTCTCCTGTTCGATGACGTAAGCACACAAATACGGAAGTTGATGAAGATGGTCTATTTTTGTAATATACATGTTACTTCATGCCGCTAACTTGTGCCATGATATATATTAACTATTTGCGGACAACAAAAGCGCTGTAGGAGAACTTTTGAGAGCTTGAATAGAGAAAACATCAGCGGTAGATATCACATTTCGAAAATTCTCGGTCGAGAAAGGCTTCTTTCTCATAATAGAGAAAATTATTGATAGAGGCAGGTTTTCATAGAGGGTTACTTTGGGCAGAACCAATTATTTTCATTGGTTTCAAATGCAACAGCAACAGTTGTTTGCGAATAAGAGAAATTTAAATATAGAACAGCGAAAGACACGAAAGTAAGACTTTATAATTATAATTATTTATAATTCCATTATTCTCCTGCTTTTCTATTTATTCATACAAAAACACATTACAGAATTGATACATTAGATATATCACTAAAACCAGATTTGGTTTGCCTGTGATATAAAAGAAAGCCTCTATACATAGAATAAATAATGGGTTTAGAGTCAATCAAATTACAACCAAATTCATTAATTACTTATAATAACATTTTAGTTCTACCCGCAATTTACACAGCTATTTTAAGCTGTGTTGAGCAGTGAAATACTACTCGGCCGCACCCTGTTACTATCATGGCTGGCCAAATCACGTACATACAGGTTGCTCCTTATTTAAGCATTTATTTTTTATTTTAATTATTTTTTTCAAATTTATAATTTTGATAACATATGATTTTTAGTTTCGATTTTATGTTTTTTTTCATTTAATGATTGTTTCATTTCGATAGACATATTATTTATTACATTCTGGAATCACATATTCTGTCCTGCGTCTGCTATAAGTATTAATAGTTGTAATTATACGTATTTTTTAATTTGTTACACTTCTAGTCGTCGGTCCTTTCGAGTGTTTTCCTGGGTTATTTCTATTTATATATCTTTCCGATAGAATTGTTCGACGAGTAAAGCATGCTCCACCTGTTTATGAATAGGGAGTATTTTACAATATTTAAATAGTTCTGTGATACTTCCCTTGTAATTTTCTTTAATCTTTTTTAAGGACAATTAGTTTAAAAAAAATGGATTAGCAGCGAACAGATTGAGTCTATATATGACTTATATATGCGACCATAGCTAGTTAGCCCGTGTGATATCATAGTCCACAAGAGCGTGATATAAGATTAGTAATGTGTGGTATGGGGTTCTATTTTGTATTATATAAGATGGTTGTATATGCTTCAACTGATTGTTGATGAATGCGTCTGTGGGCGTCTTTAAGGGGGCGGTAAAGGGGTAGTTCTTCATATAAAACGCCAATTCAAATTACCCTCTATAAAAATCATAGTATAATATCATGAAACATAGCATAGCGTTAGATCACAGCTTGTACAGGGTGCTGATTGACGATATTTGTCATAAAATGTATAATATAAAAGTTAGGTTTATTTTTGAATCAGAAATCAGAAAATTATCAGAAATCAGAATTCTAGTAAATGTGCACTCTGTACGATACTATTATCTAATTTTATTCTAAATTTTATGATTCTGCGATTTATTATTCGACAGTAATTTGCATTGGTGTTAGACTCCTTATGACGTAGATAAAATTCAAATGAACAAAATGATGTTTTCTTTTCTCCGATAAACTGTAGTAAATATACATACATGTATACGACTTTTTTGTCTCATTATTTGTCTTATGATTGGCTTAAGATACTAAATATACTTAATTTCCCCCACTTTAATGAAAAACTTCCTTTATTACAAAGAAATACCCACTTATATAATACCTATTGAATTAAAAAGAGGGGGTTTCCATATCCTTCTAACCTCAATGAATTTTATTTGCAAACTTTTCTACATTATTTCGGCTAAATTTTTAATTCTTCTTTCACTCTATAAATTCTATAAAAAACTCTTCATTGTGAATATTTCGTCATGGGCGGTTTATTGTTTTACGATATTTTTTTACAACCACTCCTACTATGAAATGTTCGTATGTATGGATGTGTACATGTGTGTAATGGATATGTACTTGTTAATTTTATCCTAACGGATAATGGTGTAACTGCATGAATTCCTACACGGCGCTAACTGGCCGTGTAGCGCCGTGTAGGAATTCTTGCAGTTAAGCTAACTTTGCCAAATAAGTGTTTATGATGGTTTTTAAAAAAAACTAACTTAACCTACCGTTTGTGAACTATGTTTACGAATTGTTTAATGAAAAGCTAACTTTACCTACCGAAATAGAGGTGTTCGACGCTTCTTTAAGTGCCTATAACTCGCTTAATTATAGATATAGAGCAAATATTTTCACAGGTTCGATATCAGTGTGTGAACATGATGAGGTGACATTAAAACATCTTCAATGTAGAAGAGTTGGCTAAACTGCATAAATACCGTCGTGTATTTTTTATATTTAATACTTGTTAATGTAAATATAAGTAGTTTTTTTCGTCATGTCGACTGAAGCGACTCTTCATTAGTTTGTTCAATTTTGGAACGCTTATTCTCTTTGTAAACGATGTGCCCCTAAACGTCGAATTTTGCGTCACGTCATGCATAAAGCATCAAACAGCTGTTTCTCTCTATTGTAATCGACAAGAGTGACATACATACGCGGCGAATCGGGGACATTCAAACAGACATATCGCATGATGTCAGTAACGTTTGGCAGCCACTCGAGCGCAGCTGACTCGCGTGATAGACGTCCCCGAGCGAGCAGCTCCGCGAGCCAGCGCCGCGGCGCAGCGGTCCCCCAAAAGCAGCCAGAACATGAATTTCGCTGTTCGCTTTGGGAGCCGGTTCGCGCTTTATTTCGGCCCTGCCGTGTGTGTCTAGCGTAAATTTATCCACTGGCACAGCGGAGGTGGGAGTGTCCAAGTGCACGACGACGCGCGGTGGACAGTTAGTTAATCCCGCCGCGCCGCCGCGCCGCGCCGATCGGGTTGAATCGGCACGCGATCGATCGCGACTTGTGAGTGCTGCGTTCCGGACTCAACCGGCGCTTGTTAAATGTTGTTTGATGGACACAGTTTAGTGATGAAGTGCAAAGCGGAGAACTGCGAGGTTGGAATCGTGCTCGAATGCAACTCTGTCATTGTTCTCGCCGTCGACCGGCTGATACTCTGCACCTGCGGAGCAGGTGAAAGGCTGCCGTACGAAAGAGGGTAAACGACTGTTTCAAACCTATACTTAACGTTTGAAAGACGACGTCGAAAGATCACTATTGATACAACACATTCGTAATTCAGTCGACGAGCCTCGTAAAGACCCGTGACAATTGCCCTTTAGCGGGGCTTCGATTGAGCCGGTCCTATTGACCCGGCTTTCTGGATTTGGCATCGCAGGGCTGTTCCCCCTGCGGTAGGTATCTTGACGAGGCGCCTGATGGTGCAGGCACCTTATAGCGAAGGGATGAGACGCGACTAGGTAGGTACATTGTATCTTCTGTGGCGATGGCTGCTGTGCTGCGATACCCTGCTAATCTAGCAGACTGAGCGGGTATGGCTTCCGGACTTCTAGCCGCCTGGTGTGCAGCGGAGCGAGCTAACGGGTGTGCTCGTGGGGCGAGTTGTAGGCCCCTCGGTACATGCTATTGGGACAAAGATAGTCTTTATAGTTAGGTTCTTTGAAACAGAACATGAAGTCAGGGCCGGCTCCAAACTTGTAAGATAAAAGAATTTCCTTCGCGGACTGCCGCGTTTGTTAGCGTCTTCCGGTCACCGTGTCGCGTCCCGCACTTCAAAATAAAAAATTATCAGCTGTGATCATCGATATATAAGGCTAGATATGCGCTCAGGTACAAATGAGTTGGGTCATTTCCGTTCCGCGTAAAGACATGTGACAGATAGAGAGAGAGAGAGAGAGAGAGAGAGAGAGAGAGAGAGAGAGAGAGAGCAGTATATTGAATAGTATGCGTGAGAATAGCACGGCAATATTCGTCGCGGGATCGCTCACACCGGGAAGTACTGGCGGAACTATTACTGGCGGCGATCCGTATTGGTATTGAAAATAGTCATTTTCGAGCGCGAAAGGCCTATCTAGGCCCTTATATATCGATGGCAGTGATGCACTCTTTTATTCCTCGCTAAAGTTTCGTTTGAGACAACTTTGAACCACATAGAGTGCGCCCCGCTGGGAAGACTGTTGGAGATTCTCTGCCCCGCGAAACGGATACGATTCGAAGCAGCCTGTCCTTCATTCAGCCGGATTTAAGCCCATTCGAGGTGGTTGCCAACATTTGGGTGCCGAGCGCAAGTCTTACTTAGTTCATTATGTCTTGCTTATATTTAGTAAAACTCTTATTTTGAACACCCGCCAACGGAATCTCCTCCATGGACGACACAGGTGTGCCAATCATTCTTTGTTTTCCGTCAAACGCCAGTGAGAGAAGGTAGTCGACCATTATCGTGACCGCTTTCGAAAACACCCTCAGGGTCGACATGACAATTGGTGTGAGCGAACAAATGCTTCCATTATACTCAGGCCTACCTCAAGTCCAATTTTTATATTCCCAATCCATATTCGCCAACCTTTTCTTTTGTAGAAAAGACAACAAATTTCGCTACACTAGGCAAAACAAACGTTTTGCTTCACCCGTCTCAAAATACTCAATTTGATATTGAACATATTAGATATATTGAGCATAGGAGAGATAGAGAGAGAGAGAGAGATTATCCCATTTAACTTCCCTATATGGGCATTGAAAGCCTTCTTGCTGTTGCAAAAAAATCGTAATATAGACTTTAAAACATCATTTCTTATTCGGTTGCGATACAAAGGACCAACATGGTAGTTGCGAGTACCAGGCAACTTACTATTTATCGATCTACCCGAAGCGCTCTTCGATGTACTAGATGTCTAGATCTTTAGGCGTGTAAATCTATCTCTTGATTTAGTGATTTCCTCAGTTCAGTTGCTGTCTTATTGTCGTCCATAATTTGCTAAATAGCATATTCGCAGTTTTTAGTCACTTTCAGATACCCAATTGAACTGACCTTATATCGACTATTGCCCTTCTTTTTGCTTTTGATATATTATATTTTTAATAGACGCCTATTTCGTCTGCGTAGTAGAACCAGCAGTAATACACATATAATCTTCTGCTTAAACTTTCTCCAAAAATATGCTAACCATCAATTTTGCTTTTCCAATGTATAATCTTTTCTATTTTCTTCCTACGATAATAATTTTGTTTTTTTTTACAAAGAAAATACTTTAGTAACTAACTTTCACAAACTTCAGATTGTTTTGAAATTCTATCAGCTTGCTTCGTTTTTATTATTTCCATTAGGTGTGTACTGTTAGCGTTTAACACAGCACGGAAAAAAATATAATAACACGATCATTACATAATAACTATAAGTAATTATTTCCTCCCGGAGTCTCTTCACAGATAATAATTATGTTGTAATAATTACTCTCCAATAACTTTTCCGTTAATTCCGAGGCGCCGGCGGCGTCTGTGATCAATTTGAGTGGTCAATATGGTCAAATGCACTGTAAATAGAGAATAAAATATTTGATATTACGTCATATACATATCTATTTACATTAACTATACTTATTCTATATGTATAACATACAGGGCGAGTTTTTAATTAGTGTCATTCTTGAAGTGGGTGAATAAACAACTTTTAACAAAATTAAATAATTTAGATTTTTTTTTCTTCAAATTAAATATTGAAAAAACTCATGTTTTGAAAATTAGTATAAAATAAGTAGAGCATTTTGCGTCATCTAACGGTAGGGGCAAAGCGCTTAACGCTTGTCAAAATTTCATTTATCAGTCAAGTTTTTCAAATTTGCAAAACAAAAATGTGTTTGTTTTTTCTATTTTTTTCATTAAAAATTGCTTATTCGCTCGTACTAATTCCCCCGCTTCAAGGATGTCACTAATTAAAAACTCACCCTGTCTATGTATTTATATTACCTATATTTTTTTATATGGTATTATTATCCTATTAGGGGCTCTCTAGACGATCAAGCATGCTTGTCAAGCATCGGGTCGTGTGCTTTGAGGGGATCGTAAACCGCAGGAATTATGCAATTTTTTTTTTTTTTATATTTACCAAAAATGCCTAATTTTGTAGTTATACCGGGGAGTCACGTTAATTAGACGTAATTGATTGATGAATGACGTGACTCCCTGGTATAAAACTACAAAATTAGGCATTTTTAGTAAATATTTGCAATTTCCTGCGGTTTGGGTTCCCCGCCCAAAGCGCGACGCGGTGCTTGACAAGGATGCTTGATCTACTAGAGAGCCCTTTATTATTGAAGCAATTTATTTCATATAATTAGTTTAATATATCTATTAAACTCATAATGTGGCTTCTTTTTCCCTTTCTCTATCTTTTTTATATTTTCTTCTTGAGCTGTAACAACATATTATGTAGTCTAATTATGAAAACTTTTAATTGGCCTTTAGATCTGCAAAATATGTGTTAGTATATATGGTATAGCGGTGTAGGCTTCTGAAAATAAGGTAAAAAATAAAAAATAATTGTGCCGTCTTTTTTTCAATTTGCCAGTAACTTTTACCATATCGGATAGTGTGCATATCATAAAATATTAAAAAAATAATAATATGAAATAATACACGTCGAAGCATTTATTTTGCCGTTCGAAAAATATTGTCACGCGTGCGGCGCCTCTGATTTGTCCCCTATTAACGGTTATTTATTTTTATTTGATATTGATAATAATCCTTCTCAGTGAATACGTCATATAAGCAATATTTAGCATATCCGATAGCGAAATCAGTTCACCTACGCAATCGCCCGTCAACAACACTACTTGTCAAAATATTTAAACCGGGTTTATGACGACAGCTGCTGGCGTTCGAACAACGCACCCGCTTCTGACACCTTCAACCCAGGCGGCAACGACTTGTTTGACTTTTTAGACCACTTTTTTTCTCTCGTCAAATCAAATATGTATAATTAAATTTCCCAATTGGTCGAATCGACGCGAGACAATAAACGTCTGCAAGGAGGCGGATGCCAAATGGCGGATATTACGAAACAGAATGTCGCTTAGACGGATGCCAAAGATACGTCATTGGCGCTATAGTCCAGCTCGTGCTCTAAATGTTCTCATGAATAATGGATATAACGGGCAGTTACGATCGAATGCTAGTAGATACCTCTTTTTTATATTAATGGCGTATTATTTGAAGTAATAAGATACATTTTTGATAGTAATATATGTATACGTTTTAGTGAAGATGCAATTAAGTATGGTATAATAACAGCACCGCTTCGAGATCATCGCCGTTTCTTTCAAGTTGAAGCTGATTTTGGAGATCTTTTTTCCTAATGAAAACTCAACCGATTTTTTCTACCTGCACTACTACTGATCAAGGGGTTAGTTCCTGGGGACCAATTCTGTAATGTTTTCTTAAAACTTCATTTACACTGAAAATTTGGCTTGAAATTAAAAATATGAGCAGACTGATTTAAGAGTGGCTTCATAATCAATAAAAAATGTTATGTCGATAAAAATATTATTTTCGCAGCAGGAAAGGTGAAACTTTTTAAACAGGAGAGTAAAAGGGGAATTCAAAATATGGTCTGAGTATAGGGAGTTCTTTGGAAATTAATTCAATGAAATAAAAATAATTTAAAGTTCTTAAGAGTTGCATACTCATGTTTTTTAATTAGGTACTTTGTTTCCATGAAATGTTAGGACAGGAGGCCTAAAGTATTCGGGCCTAACGCCTTAAGATTTTAGACATGTTAGCGACTTGTAGAAACCAGATAATCAAAAAACCGCGGTATACGCCTCTCAAAAATCTCATAATATTAGGCTCCAATAAATATTTTATTCAAAAACGTCTATACTATACTTTCATCTATACCTTTGGCAAATTTGGAATCACCGTTTTACCCTGTCAATATTGTCGACGGCGATTTTTTTTATTGCCAATGTAATAGTTTTTTTTGACATAATGACTATCACTGATCAGGGATCATGAAACCGATCTTTAATAGTTTGTTTTTTTTCAGAATTTTAGAATGCGTATTTTCTGGGTAAACAAAGTTTTAGATAAAAATAAGAGAAACCCCATTAAGTCCAAAAAAACTGTCAGCTTTAAGCATTTCATTTGGAAACGTTTCGAATATTTGCTTCGTTTTATAGATATCTTAATTTAACTTATTTTTTTCTTTTGAGGCACCTGTAACAGACCCTACTAAAATTATTATTATCATAGCTACGCCACTGCATATCTAAATACTTCAAAAAACTGCAACTTTTCAGTAATGCAAACTTTGGCATGTTTTAGATAAAAAAAGATAGCTAACAGTAAAGGTAGTAGGTAGCGATTCAACTGATTATTTTATTCTTAAATCATGCAGCCTATGCGTGATTGGCTCAAAAACCAGTTGTGGCCCCTGACCTCTTCATCAAATGGCGCCCATTTTGTTTAATTTTAGAAACGCGTTTTTAAGTGTCACCAAAGCGGATCATCTTATATCTAAATTGAATTTAGTCGATAGTGCTATCTATAGCGTACAGACTTCTACATAGATACAATATGAACGAGTGCGTTGGTCGATACCGTAATAATGTTGAATGATAGGTCACTGATAAATGATGTCCTCCAAATAATGATAGCAAAAGTGAAGAGTATCTGTCTATTCCGTTGTGAGTCATTGAAGGACGTTTTTACACAATTCGCAATCTTAGATATCGAAATACAAAAACTGTCGATGAAACTATAAAAACTATGGATCAGAAATTGTTAAATCAATCAAGAATATACCATTTCTGGCAGACAACATAAATTATGTCGATGACATTATCAGACAAACTAAATACGACACAAAAACCAAATCAAATTATTTTCGTTTACTAATATTTGAAGCCTTGATCTGCTTCAATTGACTGTTTGTTTGAAGGATTCGTGAAATTGCTGCCATTTTCTTTTTTGCTACTACTACTTTGTCTAAAATGAGTCTATCCTTCTATCTTGAGATTGCAATTGAACTAAGGAAACCACTAAATCAGGAGATAAGCGATATAAATAAATACAAACGGAGCTGCCATGGAATTCACCGACCGGAGTCGGGCCCATCATAATACTATTTTTTACACTTCTGGGGGGTGAGCAGTGGATTCCGGACATACGAACCGGCTGTGGTAGGTTTAGGACAGCTGTCTTGCCACATGTGAGCGTTCACCTTGCCACCCATTCACTCCCCCTTCGAAGCCATAGAATTTGAGATGCGCAAATCGCAGTTTTAGATAATTTTTCTAAGAAAGAGTTGATTATTTTTCTGGAAAGGCCAAGATCTTTAAAGAGGTGAAATAGAGATTTAGCTGGCAGGCCACGAGCGCCAACTTCCACCGCGTGAAGGTGAACAGTGAAGCCGTTCCGGGTTACGGCATTTGCAAGATCATGGTATTTATTTAATTTGTACTCGTGGTCTTTTGGGATATTTGATTCCCATGGAACAGTTAATTCTACAATAAGAGCCACCTTCCGAGATAGAGAGTAAAGAGTTATATCTGGACGGAGGGCTGTGCATCCGAGACTTTCAGGGAATTTATACTGCTTAGAGACCGAATCAACCTCCAGAATCCAGTCTGTAGCTTTATCGATTATTGAGAAAGGTTTTGTAGTTAAATGTTTTTTGCCTTTAGAGCCATCCCGCACAAACTGTATTGGGGTTTTGGAGGATACTGTCAAACCCTTGTTGGCACGAGCCACTGAGAGACTAATTACCTCGCGAATAACAGCGAGAACTTTGTCTTTGATTTAAACGCCCGAAGATGTCGTAAATCATTGATTTAGTAATATGTTTCTATTGTTATACTACCTGGATGTCTAATACATCGAAGAGCGCCTTGGGAAGATCGTTGGTTAGCGAGTTGCCTAGTACTCGCACCTACCATGTAGGGTTTTGTATCGAGAGCGAATAAAAATCGACGTTAAAGATCTATTATACGATATTTTTCCTAACAGCAGGAAGACTTCCAACGCCTATATAGTTAAGTAAAATGGGATTCTTTATCTCTCTCTCTCTCTTTCTCCGTCTTGGTATTCCATGTCCTAAAAAGTTCAATCTATCTTGATTTTGTTTTTCGCTATTTGTACTTTTATTTTCTATCCTATTTTAATGATTTTTCGAGTTAAGGTTAGAAGTCATCTCTTGCATGCTTATTTCGGCCTCGAGGATTGTGCGTGTTTCGTGTTTATTGAAATAACTTAGTTCAGAAAAGTCGTTTGCTCTCTTGCGGCCGCAGTGTCGACTTTTGCGAAATCATTGTCCGGTTTCGTTGTTTCTCTTGGGCAATTTTAACTAGCGCAATTGGCGCACGAACAAGGCCACTAATTATGATCGCGAGTAATTGTTTGTTGTGTAGATATACAATCTGCTCTCCTCTCTCGGCGCCGCGGTTCGAGAACGCCTCGAAGTGGATGGAGGCAATCCGTCGTGCCGCGATGTGGCTTCAGTCGCACGCTTGGGTCACGACGATATTAATACCGTAATATAACAGTCTGCTCGTGGTTTTTTGCAACTCTTATTTCGGGGGAAAGTGGGACGCGCCGCGCAATTTCAAAGACCGTGGGTCCCTATTTATCTTTACTTATACATATAAACGCGAGATCGTTTTCCCTTCGACGAATGCACCGTCACACACCAAAGCTCATTGAAACTATCGTTCATTGTCTCCATTATTTGCACTATTTAGTTAGTTACAATAACTACTCTAACTAATATGAACAAATAATGGAGATATCACTAATGAGAAAACGATCTCGCGATGATATAGTAGCTAGCTTATAGAGTAATTAACTTAGTTAAAGCAAATTGTGATGCTTTCTTGTTAACCCTCTGTATACTAGGGTTTGACGTACCTATCCCGAAAATAAAATTAAAAAAATCAATAAATTAATGCTTTATGATAGGTATTAATAGGAAATTTACTGTAATAACTACTAATAAATAAGTTTAAGTAAAACACATATTTATTTATACATTAATAGACTTTTATTTCTAAAAATCAAAAGTCAACTCTTTCTTCAACTTATAATCTATTAAGTCTTTTCTTAGAAGCTCATATAAAAAAGCCATACAAGGTGGGGTGTGTGATACCCAAGCGCACTTTACTCACCTGTCGAGAGCTCTGAGGCTGATGCCGGGCTAAATGAATTGCACTAATCGGAACAGCAACGTCGCATTTGCTGCTGCAGCTACTGAGAAAACGAATTCGCGCATCTTTAAGAATGATTACCTAATAGTTTTTAACTGCTGGGGTGTGTTATACCCCACCTCGTACACGGAGTGCTAACGTGTCAGAATGGGTCTTTTTAAAAATGTCGGTACAAAATTCTAAATGCGTGAAATCTTTATATTATGTGCTCTATAACATGTACAATATGTATATCGTACAGTATTTTTTTGTGATTAAACATCGTAATCTCTCAATTGATTATTTATTATTATTTATTAAAGTTAATGTATTCTCTGACTTTAATCCCTTTCATGCATATATTTTATCTTTCACTATACTACATTAATTTTATTTTTCAGAAAAGACAGAGTTTTATAATTAATATTTAAACATATTATGCAAAACTAAGGCCCATTAAAAGTTTTCACAAATAAACTAGACATATTGTTACAGCGCAAAAAAGAAAATAAACTATTTCCGTAATAGGGTAAATATCGAGCAAGTCACATTGAATATATTTTGCTCATTTAGGTATATTTGTCATTATTTAAAATAAATTTCTTAAATTTACTGAATATTGATAACATAATGTCATAATATCCTACTAATATTATAAACGCGAAAGGTTGTATGTATGTATGGATGTTTGTTAGTCTTTCACGCAAAACTACTGAATGGATTTTGATGAAACTTTACAATAATATAGCTTACACATCAGAATAACACATAGGCTATCCTACTAATATTATAAACGCAAAAGTTTGTATATATGTATGGATGTTTGTTACTCTTTCACGCAAAAACTACTGAATGGATTTTGATGAAACTTTACAATAATATTGCTTACACATCAGAATAACATATAGGCTACAATTTATAAAGATACAGTGTGAATTATCTAAAATCTAACGATAACTGTCAAGTAAGTAGGAAAAAAATTTAAGAAATTGACATTCGAAATTTAAATTCTATCCTACTATCCTACTAATATAATAAATGCGAAAGTTTGTTTGTATGTATGGATGTTTGTTACTCTTTCACGCAAAAACGACTGAATGGATTTTGATGCAACTTTACAATAATATAGCTTACACATCAGAATAACACATAGGCTATCCTACTAATATTATTAATGCAAAAGTTTGTATGTATGTATGGATGTTTGTTACTTTTTCACGCAAAAACTACTGAATGGATTTTGATGAAACTTTACAATAATATAGCTTACACATCAGAATAACACATAGGCTATAATTTATAAAGATATAGTGTGAATTATCTAAAATCTAACGATAACTGTCAAGTAAGTAGGAAAAAAATCTAAGAAATTGACATTCGAAATTTAAATTCTATCCTACTATCCTACTAATATAATAAATGCGAAAGTTTGTTTGTATGTATGGATGTTTGTTACTCTTTCACGCAAAAACGACTGAATGGATTTTGATGCAACTTTACAATAATATAGCTTACACATCAGAATAACACATAAGCTATCCTACTACATAATATTATAAACGCGAAAGTTTGTATGTATGTATGGATGTTTGTTACTCTTTCACGCAAAAACTACGGAATGGATTTTGATGAAACTTTAAAATAATATAGCTTACACATCAAAATAAGACATAGGCTATAATTTATGAAGATACATGGTTTTCTATCATCATTATCACAATTTTCCATCACCACGCGGGTGAAACCGCTGGGCGCAGCTAGTAAATAATAAGGTAAGATTACAAATAAAATATAAAAAGAATAGGTAGTTAATATAAATAGTAGGTATCACATTTAGTTGGATTGTATTGCAATAGTATTTATGTTTAATTTATTTATCCTCGCATTATAAACTACTTATATCAGCTTATAGTCTTACGATTAGATATTTGGTGCTCTGCTTAGATCTTAAGCCACGGCTTTGTTCAAAGTCGATGTCAAGATTTTACTAAAGATTTCTCGTATAGATCCATCCTGCGCGATCGTGGTTTCCCCCAAAAGAAAGATCACCTTTCGAATTTCTCAAAGCACTCCGAGCGAGAGCAGATCACCGCTCTTTGTTGCGTTGACAATACGAGCTCCACGCACAAAAACCGAAGGGCGGGATAGAATGTCTTTGTCCGCAGCGCGTCGGCTTTCCAAGTTTGTCTCAGCCGCTCGTCCAAGAATCTCATCGTCTCACGGAGAGAAAAAAAGACGCAGAGACGGGTCGGTCCTTCTTCGCTGGAACAGGGGCAAAAAACGAGACGAGCATCCCGTCTAGTTGATTTAGGGTCGGTTTTTTATGCGCAGTCGAACTATTTATCTATGATGGCTGGATCGCTTTTTCGGTCTGACCATTTGTTGCCAAATATTCGATTTACAATATTTTTTCATCTTTGCATCTTATTTCGACTTTCAGTCCTATCCACTGTTATTCCAGGTTCATTCAGGTCTTCAGCAATTGCAATATTATTATCGCACATGGCGCACTTTCAATATTCGTCGTCGAGAACGTTAAAATTTTGTATGCTTTTGAATGAGGTCCAACTGGCTATTTTCGCTCGTCAACAGGAAAGTTTCTAAAGTCCGTGCCAGGCTTTTATTAGTTAGGAAGTCTAGAATTTTCGATTTCAGGACCGCATGCATTTGAATCATCTAAGTTCTCCAGTTCTCCAGACGTTTCATCCTTTGTAAATCTTCTGAGATGCATGTGTCGAGATGAGAGGCATAATCTTCTGAGATACTTGCAGATCTAGTTTCTTCTCTCGACTGGACTTATTATTTTGATGAAGTCCATTCTGGCTATTTTCCCATGTCAACAGGGAAGTTTCTGAAGTCTACGTCAAACTTTCATTAGTTGGTAAGTCTAGAACCTTCGATTTCGGGATAGTGACCTATTGAGTAATTTTAATTATCCGTGATGAAATTTTAATATCGTTTATCTTTTATAGGCCTTTTGAGATCGTAATTCCCTAGTTTTCTAGTGCTCTTTTGAGATTGTCATAGTCTAGAATCTTCGATTTCAGGACAATGTCCTATTGAATATTTTTTATTACCTATCTATGATAAATTATCGGTTCATCTTTTGAGGTTGTCATCCCCTAGTTTAGTTTTCTAGCGCTCAGTAGCTGTTTCTTCTGTTTCTAGTTCACTTAGTAAATTTATTGATATGAAAATTTGAGAAACTGTCGTGTCGGGTGTCGACCGTTGTGCGTCGGGGCGAGGGAACGCAAGCCGGTAGGGCAATGCACCCAAACGGCCGACGACGCCGCCGATGAACCCTCCACTTGTAAACGAATACCCGGCATGGCGTACTTTAAACATGTTTGCCTTTCTTCGACGCCATCATGGCGTCTATAGTTCGACGGAAGTCGCTTTTAGGTAAGTAATACCTAAAAGTTTTTCCCCAGAAATGTTTTCGGGGCAACCCAAACGTCATCCGTGATCCGCGGGTACTTTCCGGAAAAGTTCTGCCATATCGCTGAATAACGCGATAAGGCATTTTTTTCAGTACGCTTCGGTGTGCGTTTGGCAACTCCGCGCCGTTGCGCGCCCCGCTCGCCCCGCACCGCGCGACGGTATAAAAGCGCGCGCGGTCCCCCCCACCGGATCACTCATCCGTATGGAGTACTCGGTTGAGGTCGTTTGGCACGAGCAACGGCTTAGCTAGGCACCTGCCGCCCCCAGCTAAATCGTATTCTAGTCAAATAAAATCGCGATCTGTCCGCGAGCGCGTCCAGGTCGAAGTGATATGTGCGATACGCTATTGTATACCTACAAATCGTTGTGATAACTAGTTTTTAAGAACGAAAAAGTGACTGAATAAGTGTTTAAGATGGTTGGAAATAACGGTACGATGATGGCAATTCGCATTGTCCGCAGCAAGTTGAGGAAGAGGGAGGAGCACTCGAACAGCGTGCATCCAGGAGACGTGATGCTGCAGACGACGCCGGCCGCGACGCTGCCGACGGCCCCGTCTGCTGCGGAGCCGGTGGCATTCCGGCAGCAGCCGCTGTGGCAGTTCCCGCCGCCCCTGCCGCCGCCCTACGTGTACTCGAACGATCAGGTGAGACCACACATTCAAATCAAGCTTTCATTTCGCGCGGCGCAAATTTATTAAAAAGTAAAAGTCGAGAGAAAGTTCGCGTTTCACAAGCGACAATATGAATTATTATACAATTCTGAGGTGCTATTTATAGAGGCGGTGCAACGGTAAAACGGGTTCGTTGCGGAGCAGGCGCGTTGCAGGCTGCCGAGGGAGGAGGCTCGCTAATTCGGGCCGGGGACGCTGAACCCTACACGTGCGCCGCCTCTATCTCTATACCTACCCTCCGGGGTGGTTCTTAACTAAATACCAAAGCTAGATCTGTCAAAGGTCCATTTATTGTAATTTATGCAGTTTCGCTATCTCTGCCATAATTTTCTTTAAAAAAACTGACTTAAAAGTAACCTACCGTCAAATAGGTATTTATAATGTTTTTAAAAAAAAAATAATGTAACTAAATATAGGCG